>JABUQX010069081.1:0-2500 GCA_015478945.1 Trachelipus rathkii
ATCAAATTAAATTTACTCTTTATAAATACATCCATTGCCTCTCTCCTCTTTTCCTAACCATTTGTTCCTCTAACATTACATGTACACAAACGTTTCATACAGTTTCGAAGAAAGACACAAAGTATCTTATGGCAGTCACGACCACGTCTGTGGCATGCATAACCATTCTTAGCGTAAAGAGAAGTGGTGGTGGGTCCCCAACCCAACTACCATTGTCCATTTAGTCTCCTCCTACCGATAAGGCAGAACATACGAAGTGCAAATTCTTTCTCCCAAACACAGGGGAATATATAAAGAAAAGTGTTCTTTGTAGAATTGTTTTATGGCATGTTTGAAAACGAAAAGTCTTCATTATTATAAGAAGAATGTGGATATGAGCGCAAGAGAGACGAACCATTGAACACTAGAACTTCAAGGAATGTACCCTAACACTCCCTATCCTATAGGGGTAATCTCATCGTTTCAAGAACGCTACATCCCTCCCCCAAATATATATATATATATATATATATATATATATATATATATATATATATATATATATATATATATATATATATATATATATAATATATATATATATATACATTTTATATATTATATATATAATATATATATATATAATTATATATATATATATATAATATTATTATATATATATATATTTATATAATATATATTATATATATATTAATATATATTATATATATATATATATGTATATATATTATATATATATATATTATATATAATATATATATATATATATATATATTATATAAAATATATATATATATATTATATATATATATAATTAAAGCACCTTTAGATAAATAAACTCATTAGCAATAAAATAATTGGTAGAAAGCAGTCATTTGAGAAGAGATTAGATCATAGCATTTCAAGATAGATTAATAATAGTTTTATATTTCAAGGGAAAATGTGGCAAATATATGCTGTACCAATTTATTATATATATATAATATAATATAATATATATATTATTATAATATATATATATATATATATATATATATATTAGATATTATATATATATATATATATATATATAAATATATATATATTATATATATTATATATATATATATATATATATATATATTATATTATAATATATTATATTATATATAATATATATATATAGATATATATAATTATATATATATATAATATATATTTATATATAATTATATATAGTATATATATATAGTATATATATATATAATATATATATATTATCTTAGTATATATATATATATATTATATAATATAAAATAGATTATATATGTATATATTTATATTTGTATCAAATCATTATAACTTTGTAAAAATTTTAATTTATGTTTGTACTTATGCTAAGATTTGCGCGAGCAAAATTTTAGCATAAGTCGAAATGAAATAATATATAAACCCGTCCTATTGAGATACTCTTCAGTCAGATTAAATTAACAAGAAAAATCAGAAGAAATAAAATCTTACTCAAAGGAGTACTCTCTCCAGAAAATGCCCCAAACTTAAAAAACGCTTTTCGGCAAGAGAGGTAAATGATTCACGGAAGGGCGGCGACTCCGAATTTCGATCACAAATTTTTCGCTAAAACGGAAGAGTCAGAGGCCAGGGTGGTAAACGCGCTGGAAAGTCAGTGACTACTAATTCGCCTACGAAGAGAGAGAGAGAGAGAGTATCTCAACAGAAGGGACTTAGTTACTTCTTTACTTTAATTGAATATCTCTACTTATGTTGAATAAAAACCATTTCAAATATGGATTTTTAAATTACCATCCTCTTATATAGGTTGCTTGCTAACAAAAGAAGAGCCAATTTAGCAAGTAATAGCCCTATATAATTGGTTAACCAGGAGAAGAACACTCAGAACTTTGATCACGCCTTCTGATAACCAAAGAAAAACGAACAAAATGAAGAAAAAAACTACAATAACACAAAATCCCAATCAGAACACTCGGAGAAAATGACTCGAGCAAACGAACATTATCGATACTGGACTTCAATTTTCATTTCTAATTTTGGATTATGGTCTTCAACTTTTCACAACTATAACAGTTCGAGGATTCATCGCTAGACATAGCAAACTTCCTTTTCGGCATGGATTTCTTTCATCATTCAAGTCTGGATTATGGGCAGAAAAACTCATTTTGGATGCCACTTACAACTCTGAATTCCATTTTCGAATTTCTAAATGGTTTCTGGTGACCGCTCCCTTTAGTAATATGAAGAAATTTTTCAAATATAGGACCTAAATTTCAAGCAATTTCGCATCTACAATGTAAACTTCTTTCGGTTGGATTTCTTTCATCATTTTAAGTTTTGATTATGGGCAGAAATTCATTTTTTGGATTCCCACTACGAACTCTGATTCTCTTTTCAATTCTAAATGGTTCTGTGACCGCTCCCTTTTATGTATGAAGAAATTTTTCAAATAAAGGACTTAAATTTCAAGCAACTTCGTCTCTTACATATG
>JABUQX010069081.1:20000-32265 GCA_015478945.1 Trachelipus rathkii
TAGTGTTCTGGGGTGCATTTGAGTTGGGTCCCCGTCCGCACCCTGGTAACACGGTTATATTAGTAGATTGTAGCTAAAACTATATATATATATATATATATAGCAGATGAACATATATATATAGATATATATATGAGACATATATATAGACGAACATATGATCGCTGATCTCGACATGTTCTCGATATATGGAGACATAGCAGACATAACCTGCATTTCACTCGATATCTAAGTATATATATATATGTTCAATAAAACATCCGCGTCGTGATTGGACAAATCAAACATCAGTGGGTGAAACATTCGAGCAGGATAGTTGATGTATGTTATTTTATTATTATTATTATTGTGTGTGTAATATATTAAACAATATTATTATTATGTGTAGACATGTGTATTATTATTATGGTGTTATTATTATTATTAATTTATTATTATTATTGAATAGCCAATGTAATGAGCCAATGAATTTTTTATTTTATTATAATGAAACTTTAAGCTATCATATCTAAATCAAGAGAAATATTTTTAGACAACTTTACCACATATCACACACAGCACACACAGGCTTTACACATTTTACATTACACTTCATTTGCTTTACAGACACACGACACACCACACACATCACTCTACACCTAATACACATACACACACGCACCCTCAACATATACACATACATACACACACAAGTGTATACACACACATCTTCACACACATAAATAAATAATATTTAGATATATAATTTATAGTCGTAAAAATATCTTTGTAATAATATATTTTGTGAAAACTGCAAAAAGTGAAAACGAATTATCTAAATTATTAATTAGGTAAAATAGCATTATATACATTTACAAAAGGTACTGAAGAAAAGTGTTATTGTATTATTATTATTATTAATGTATTATTATTGTATTATTATATTATTATATTATTATTGTGTGTGTGTGTATTATTATTATTATTATTATTATTATTATTATTATTATTTTATTATTATTATTATTATTATTATTATTATTATTATAGCTTAGTTCCAGGGAAGTTCGTGTGTTAAATTGCATCCGAAACCGACGCTGTGCAACTGTAACCAAATTTATTCTGAAAAGTGTTTCCACAGCAGGAACACGTGGAGGAGAGAGGAGAGAGAAAGGGCCAGAGAGAGTGATTAAGTGATTAGAACGGAAGAAACTAGTGATCTGCTGTTACATAATCTTTGTCACACTTTCTACGGAGGGAGAGATATCAGGGTATCTCTGGTATAGGATATCTTAGGTATCAGAAGGAAGCTTTTAAAATCTGGTTATCTCTGTCCCAATCTTTATTTATGCAAGAAAATATTACTATACTTTAAAAATTAGTCTGCACTTTAACACCTTGTAATTATAAATTAATTAAATAATAACCAAAATACTAATACATATATATTTATATAATTTGACATGTATTAAAAAAACGAATATAATTTTATATTTTGACTTATTATGGGCAGACTTGTGAATAGTCAATCAACTATAATATCGATGTTATTCCATATACCTATATTTCCCTAAGTGTCTCTCTCCCAAAAGTGCCTTATGTTCAAGGATCTTTCTTCTCCAATCAGGGAGGAGGAAAGGGAAAAATGCGTTATTCACTGCTATTCACTACTACACTGCTACTACTTTACTGTACTAATAGATAGTGGAACAATAATGTGGTAATATAATAATGTAATAATAATAAATAATAATCAATAATATTATTAATGTAATAATAATAATAATAATAATAATAATATTAATAATAATAATAGGCAAATAATAATAATATATATATTAATGAATAAATAATAATAATAATAATAATAATAATAATAATAATAATAATAATAATAATAATAATAATAATAATAATAATAATAATAATAATAATAATAATAATAATGAATAATTAATATGAATAATAATAAAGGTCAGTGAATAAACGGTTCTTTCAAAAATTGATTATGGTTCAAAAATCCGCCATTTAATGGTATTACTAAAATTGCTAGATTGCTCTGATGGTTTTCGAAGACTTCGTGAAGAATTAAACAACGTGTAATCGAAATAATTTACCCAAGTTAGACCAATTAACAACATATTCAGAAAATGAGGGCATTCGGACGTTAAATCGAATCCGTTTTCAGCCGATTTTGTATTTGAGGATCGCTCGCATTGACAGACAGTAAAAATACTGGGATTATTAGTCATAAATATTTGAGTTTACGTAACATATTTATTATCACACGTGGCGGCACACACACACACACACATATATATATATATATATATATATATATATGCTATATATATATATTTATATATATATATATATACTTATATACATATATATATACTACTATATATACTACATATATATATATATATATATATACTATATATATATATAACATTGCAATAACAGCAATTAATAAAGGAAGTAAACAAGATAAAGAAAACTTGCCTCCTCTGGTGTCTAACGACGCTTTACCGTTGAGCCATCCTCAAACGTATAAAAATTTGATTCAAGAACAACTTTAACCGAAGGAACTCCTGTCAAGATGAAAACACCAGGCTTTCTCCCTGTCCTTCCTTCTTTCCTAGGATTTCGTTCCTAAGATTTTGTATTATTTTAATATTGCAATAACCGCAGTTAATAAGTAAGATAGTAAACAAAGAACAATTACCGGAAGATAAAGAAAACTTTTCTCTTCTAGGGTCGAACCACCTCATGTTGCGACTGATATAACATATCAACCATTATTAATAAAGTCCGAAAAATTTCAGTAATAAGAAAAATAATTTCTAAGCCATTGTAATAAAAATACCGCAAAGAGAATAATTTATTAATAGGAATAAATATTAGCATTCGTTCACCGATAACGGGCCTTTAATTTTCAACTGAAGAATGCAAATATCCAATCAATCATATAGTGGAACAAATCATTTCACGCAAATAGAAACAAACTCTGGCATAGTTGAGTATATATATATATATATATATCAAAAGTTTTAAATATATATATATATATATATATATATATATATATAGTTATATATATTATATATATATTATAATATATATATATATATATCAGTAAGGATGCACGAAGTAATTTTTTAGAAGGAAGGAACTCAGAATCAAAGAAATTTTTGTCAGAGAAAGAAATTTTCCCTTTTATTTGTATTTTTACCTTCTCCAAATTGTAATATATATATATAACTATATATATAGTATATATATATATACTATATATATAATATATATAATATATATTATATATAATATATATATATATTATAATATATATATATATATATATATATTAATATATATATATATATATATATATATATAATATATATATATATATATATATATATATATATATATATATATATATATATATATATATATATATAACTATATATATATATATATATATATATATATATATATATATATATATATATATATATATATATATATATATATATATATATATATATATATATATATTATATATAATATATCATATATATATTAGTCCAGTAATTTTTTACTACTCGGGCTCTTTCGTCTCCCCTCTCTCTCCATATATATATATATATATTATATATATATATATATATATATATATATAATATTTATTCTATATATATATATATATAATATATACTATATATATATATATACGTTTAATTGTACTAAAAGGAAGTCTCACTTTTATACATGAAGAGAATGTAACTAGAGTGCAAAGGCAACAATGTAAACATTTTATACTCTAAATTCACATACACAACACAATCCTCTCTATTTCATTCGAGCAACCGAAAGCCATCTTTTTTAAATTGATTGAAATAGCGTTATATTATCTCGACTAATTCTTACACTTTCGTTTCAATTTTACATAATCTCTTATATTTATTATGTCTCTTATATATTATGTAATATTTTTCATTTACAGGTTGTGATCTAACAATGGCTACAACATCCAATATCCGTAACTTAAGAAATTTGTAAAGTCGATCCTTTTCTATAATGTTAACTCGTGCTAAACACGAGCAGCACTATGTATACGCCCGTGATATATATATATATATATATAATATATATATATATATATATATATATATATTATATATATATATATATATATAATAATATATATATAATATATATATACATATATATATATGTAAATCCTGCAACAGACAGCAGTTTTAAATTTGTATAGTAATAAAGAACTATTGTGGGAAGGTAAAGAAAATTGACACCTCTGGGGTCGAACCAACGCATGTTGGCGAACTGGAGACAACATACATTCGGACCGCTCTACCGACTGAGCTATCCTCTAACCCAAAAAAAAGAGTTAGATTAAAGAACAGCTTTCAAACTACCAAGCCCCTTCAAGGTGGTATCAAGGTTTTCATCCTGTCCTTCCCTCGTTCTTTAAGATTTAATAAATGTAAATACTGCAATAGACAGCAGTTTTAAATTTGTATAGTAAATAAAGAACTTTGGGGGGGAGGGTCAAGAAAATTGCCTCCCTCTGGGTCCGAAACCAACGCAATGTTTGCGACTGAGAACCGACATACTCGGACGCTCTACGCGACTGAGCCATCCTCTAACCAAAAAGTTAGATTCAAGACAAGTTTTAAAAGGACAGAGCCCCCTAGACGACGCTATAAATAATATATATATATTAATATATATATTTATATATAATATATATATATATATATTATATTTATATATATATATATATATATATATATATATATATAGTATATATATAATATATATTATGTATATAAATATATATAATATATATATAAATATATAGGCACTACTCTTTTAAAAGGAAGTTACATAAAAAGACATGATATCGAAAATCGCCGAACGCTGCTCGTGCATCCCTGCAGTGTCACGTGTTAGCTAAAACTCCAATAGAAGGAGTGCTAGGAGTTACCACAAGTTGCCTTTTTTTTTATCATGTTAATTTTTATGTAATTTTTTATTATTATTATTAATTATTATTTAGGGGGCTCGAGCAGACGGGAGGGACAGAGGAGGGACGAAGTCTCCCTTTCGTCCCCCGCTGAGGCCGAGAGACCCTGGACTCTTTTCCATCTTTGCGATTTAATTTGATATTCCTTTAGTTAAAAAAAACAAACCTGTAATTGCAACTTTAATGACGCTCTATTGCCTTGGAATAATCGAAAAAAATCGATTACATCGTTCGTTCCATATATATCGGTTAACTTCTTTTTTAGGACAGTTCCGATTCTACATATATTTCCGATGAAGCTATATTAACCCATTCAGGTATAATATATCTAAAATTATTAAAATTTACATCAATGAGTTAGAAAAAAATATAATCGTAACCGATACATATATCGATATATATAACTATATATATATTATATATATATATTATATAATATATATATACAGTGGCGTATCCAGGATTTTTTTTTCGGGGGGGGCCAGACAAAAATCGTTTCAGATATATATATATATATAATATATATCTATATTATATATATATATATATATCTATATATATATATAATATATATATATATATATATATATTATATATTATATATATATATTAATATATATATATTATATATATACTATATATATATATATAATATATAAATATATTATATTTATTTATATATATATAATATATAAATTATATATATATATATATATATATAATATAATATTATATATATCCGGTCACTCACACTATACTGACAAAGATATATATAATATATATATATAATATTAATATATATATATATATATATATATTATATAATACTATATATATATAGATATTTAAATTAATTTAAACCTTCTGGACTTTATATTATTAACGGATATGATACTTACAAATTTTTAGGTCTAAAAAATTTCGGGGGGCCATGGGCCCCTGGCCCTTTCTCCTTCTAGATAGACAGATAGTATGAAGAGGTGAGGTGAGCCGTTGAGTATATGTATATATAGATATCATATAGCACACAGACTAAGATCATCAACAATATAGCGGAAGCTGTGGGCGTAACAATGATATTATATATACTCAGGCATGACGTCCGTATAGGCTAAGTAAGTATATGCTAAGTAAATAGAAATATACTAAATATAGACTGAGATATATATATTTATTGCCATAATGTAAATAGTAATCAGCAATTATATTTACTAATTAATAATTTTAATTGTTTATTATGTTTTCACTAGAATAGAATTACTTAAAAATTAAAAAGAGTGATACTAGTAAAACTAAGTGTCTTTTATGATTCCGGGATAAGCTGACCATATTTCATTGAAACAAAAACTGGATGCTGAGATGGTAAAACGGAACGGGGTTTGCACTACAATCAGTATATACTAAGTAAGAATAATCTGATATATTGACGAACACGATTCCACTCACTTCTCATTCTCTACTTCGCTTGCTTTATACAGGTTACGAGTCAAATATTGGATAGATGCCTATATCGTTGGGTTCGAAGGTGGCAAAGCATTAAATTAACGCTCGCGGAGGTTTTTGGACTCACCTTTGTTGAATCTTGTCGCAATCGGTTGCGTGGCGTTATGCTACGCTAAGTTATATGCAAGGCACTCGCTCTCCTTTCTCGTCTCACACATCATG
Organism: Trachelipus rathkii; assembly: GCA_015478945.1. NCBI lineage: Eukaryota > Metazoa > Arthropoda > Malacostraca > Isopoda > Trachelipodidae > Trachelipus > Trachelipus rathkii. The sequence continues at coordinate 26,698 of JABUQX010069081.1, forward strand.
TTCAACAAATGGAAACGAAATTGGTCCATGAAAATGGCATGTTTAAAATTAATAGGATATAGAAGATAAATATCAAGATTACCATTATTCATCAGTTACCGATCAAAAATACAAAAATTAGGTAGATGTAAAGGGGGACTGATATTTCCACGACGATCCAATACCATGATATAGACTAAGTTATCTTAAGTAGCCAAATTCCAGTTTTTTTCAACTTTTCATAAAACTTTTAAGACTCAGAAGACACCATTTTTCCTTTACGTCTAACAATATTTCTGTATTGTTCAACACTTAAGCCAACATTTCTCTTTTACCCCAAACTCTTCATAACAGAAAATTACTGTCAAAAAGGTAAAGTTACAATTCTAAGAAATAATGAATATATTGTACAATAGGTATTCCCAAACATGTTATATACCATATCGATTAAGTTGGGCAACGGGAATGAATCCGTTTTTGTGATTTTGTTAAGTTTCCGGTAATCGATACAAAGTCGAAGTTTACCGTCCGGCTTCCTGACCGGAACTACAGGAGCCGAATAAGGAGACTTGCTTATGCATATTTACTCACTCGCACATATTACACACATAGTTAATCATTTGGTTTTATATATATATAATATATATATATATATATATATTTATATATATTATATATATATATATATATATATATATATATATATATCATACATATTTATTTATAATTTTAGTATATATCCAGTTTAAAATTACGTAAATGACTTGCATGACGCGTATAATTAGCGATGATCTTATCAGTGATATTATATATATGTACGGTGATTGAGACTGGAACAATGGTAGATATCTCAGTAATATATATATATATAATTAATATGATATATATATATATATATATATATATAATATATATATATATATATATATATATATATATATATATTTAATATATTATATATCTCAAAACTATTATGTAGTTCATATACCTTATCAATGTTACTAATATATATATATATATGAATGTATCTATTTATTTTATATAATAATTGAATGAAATATTAAATAATTAAAATTAAATATAATTTTATTCATACTATTATTATACTATATATATAGATAATAATATTTATATTTATATAATATATAGAGTATGGTACCGGCCTTATATATATAATATAATAGTTATATATTATTACTGCAAAACTCTGAGAGTGTAAAAATACACTTCCAAAGAAAGTGAAAAATATACTACTTTTTCGAGCTAAATTGACGTACTTAAATACATCATTTAACTATTCGACATACGGTATTTAACTCCCAAAAAAGAGTTCGTCCGGCGCATGCGCATTTTGACCAAATATGATTCATATTTTATACGTGATTTCGTGATTGGCTGCCCAGCATTGTTTTCCCTCCATAATTAAAGTGTAAAGTGACGCGCAATTACTAATGTAATAATTATACTTAATTTTGTTTGTATAGTGACTCACCTAGTCTGCTGATTTTAATTTTATTAATTAATGAAATATCCCGTTTATAAATAATTAATTAATTAAGATCATTTGCTAGGGATATGTAGGCTAGTTTTTCTCTAATCTACCATAGGCCTATAAGGGTGAGCCTAAAGCAAAAGTTGAGACAATATAGGCTAGTCAAATGTTCTCAGCTTGATTCCTTAAAGAGAAGCACTAAAAATAATGTGTTCTGATTTTTATTTTTATTTTTTTTTTATTTTGATCAAATTATTGGTGAAACTTATTATATAAATAAATAATTAATTAATTAAGATCATTTGCTAGGCATATGTAGGCTAGTTTTTCTCTAATCTACCATAGGCCTATAAGGGTGAGCCTAAAGCAAAAGTTGAGACAATATAGGCTAGTCAAATGTTCTCAGCTTGATTCCTTAAAGAGAAGCACTAAAAATAATGTGTTCTGATTTTTTTTTTTAATTTTTTTTTTATTTTGATCAAATTATTGGTGAAACTTATTTTATTTACAATAGGAACGGGAGGTCGGATTTGAAAAATTCTATGATACCTAAATAAAAGTTTTTGGCTGGAAATGAATTTTTTTTTTTTGCTTATTTTTTTTTTCAAGAAAGGGAGGTCGGATTTTATTTTTTTTCGCATAGCTCACTCACGCATGACTAGGAAAGTAAAAAAACATATGCCAATAGCCACCGGGGGTTATATTTTTCGGGGGCGAGCAAACCCCGTACCCCCCGAACCCCATGATTGTGTGGTGAAAAACAAAAGTATAAACCTTTGGCCTACCAACATTAATTTATCATCATATGAGGCTTATCTGCACAAAAAGTTTTTTCCAATCCGCCTACCTTCTTGAAAAAAAATTAAAAACCTAAAAAATAAAAATGGTAATTGTTACCCAGAGGGTTGTCACCCCCCGATTTTTATGAAAATCACAGGATATACTCTCTAAAAAAAATAATAAGAAGATAACTGGGACAAACGACAATTGTCTCGCTCTCTTTAGGAAAAGTTACAGCCTCTCAAAGTTGTTAAAAATTCCATAGACTTTTCAATATTGATTTTGATCCAGGTTAGGTCTCATTTCATGCCTCTAAGTTCAGGTTATGACAAGTTTTGTTAGGTAATCACAGAGAAAAATCTATGTAGATTAACAAAATCTTATCATATTTATCCTGAAATAGGACTGCGGCCTAAAACGACCACGAGGCTCACTAATTTTTATTATAAAGTCTTATAGGAAAATTTTTAACTTTTAGAGGTTGTAACTTTTTTTCCTAGAGATGCCGATTTTCGTTTTCACTATTTTCTTCATTATTTATTTTTTTAGAGTATGTTTATTTAAAATTTTTCTAAAAAAAAAATTTTTTTTTTTTTTTAAAAAAATGCTATAGGATTTTACATCTTTGAAAGGCTGTAACTTTTTTTTCAAAGAGCGACGATTTTCGTTTTCACTATTCTTTTTATTATTTTCTAGAGTTATCCTGTGATTTTCATAAAAATTGGGGTGACAACCCTCTGGGTACAAGTGGGCATAAAAATTTATTTCCCGGCGAATCAGCCCCTATATGGGTTGCAGCAAGCTCCGTGGGTAGGAATGGCCTCCATCTTACCTCCTGTTCTATTGTCAAAGTAAGTTTGCCCCAAATTGTTTGATTAAATTTAGCTTTAGCATGATTAGTTTCAGTTTTTCTATATATTTTTTTTTTAATTAGCAGCATTTCAGACTAATTGGACCAATCTTGTTAGTAGCATGTGCCAAAGCCCACATTGGTTCAGGGCACAAAAAGAAAACTTAAAAGTTCTCAGCTGGCTTTACTTGGCAAAATGTTCTTCCTGTCTTCCCTAAAGTTTACCAGTCAGATTGGCTAGGCAAAAAGCTGACTTAATTAATGAAGTGGAATCCCTACTTTAGTATCCTATAGTTGCTAATGGATATATTACGGTATAATATATATATATATATCATATTTTATTATACTATATATATATATATTAATATATTTATATATATAAATATTTATCTATATATTATTATAATATTATATATATAATAAGTATAATATAACTACTCATTCTACTTCTGTAAGAATGCACCTTAATAAATAGTTAGTTCTAGTAATAAGTCAATTTCAGCAGTATTTCAAAAGAAAAGTAAATGGATATAAACAATTGATGCGATTTTGGGGCGTTGCTCCCATCCTTCTCTCCGCAGTCGCTCTCTCTCTCTTCGGTTCTTATCCATTTCCTCTGGCTCGACGATGATAACTGTTTACGTGCAGAGATTGGGGTGTTGAGGGAATTTCTCTCTTCTCTCCCTTCATCTCACGTCTTTCAGCCATACGGTCTTCTCGGCGGATCGTGCCCGGACGTGACATTGGGGAGGCTTTCTCTCTCTCCTCTTTCTCTCCTCTTTCTCTAACGATATAGCGTTCTATCCGTCACTAAACACACAGGTGCCCTCTAATCAGCTCGGGTGCATTAGGATCAAGACGCTGAATAAGCGCCTTGATCCCTTAAACAGACGAAACTCTACATTGTGCGGCGGATGTGGAGTAGCGCGATGGGCGAGCCTCTGCTTCATCCCGGTCTCCGGTTGCGACCGTGAAGTCGGCTCTCTCATACGAGGAAGCGTTCAGGCAGGCGACTGAACCTACACAATTGCACTCTTGGGTGACGGGATCGTGTTTTTCTCTCTCTCTCTCCTCTCTTCTCTCTCTCTCTCTCCTCTCTTCTCTTCTCTTCTCTCTCTCTCTCTCTCCTTTTCTCTTTCTCTCTCTTCTCCCCTCTCCTTCTCTCTCCTCTCTCTCTCTCTCCTCTCGTCACTCTTCTCTTCTCTCCTCCTCTTCCAGTCTCTCTCTCTCTCTCCTCCTTCTCTTCTCTCTTATATCTATATAATTATATATATATTTATATATATTTATTATATCTTATAGGTTATATTATATATATATATATATATATATATATATATATTATATTATAGTATATATATAATAATATTATATATTATATATAATTTTTTAACTTTTTTAAAGCTAAATGATACCTCTAGGTAGACCGCAAAGATGGTAGGAGTTGGGGTGTCTATCAACCTACCGGTGGGCGATGGGGAGACTGTACCCCCCTCTGTCCCCCGTTGGCTTGAGCCCTTTTAATTTATATAATAAATAAAAAACTATTGTGGGAGCGAAAATTGATATATCGAAATTTTTTGGTACGATTCTGGACCTACATGAGATGCGGAATCTGAAAATATAGCTTAAGTAGTTTTGGGCAGAGAAACTTCTCTATTTTTCATATATAAGTGTTCTTATTCCTGTATTTGGCAATATTATATATATATATATATATATTATATATAATAATTAGTATATATATATATATATATATATATATTATAATTATTAATAATATTATATATTATTATATATATATATTATATAATATATATATAATATATATATATATATATATATAATATATATGGTAATACTAGGGCGAAACTACGTCAGCACTGATTTTGATGAAACTCACAGGGTAGACTCCAAATGTCTTGTAATGAAACATAAAAAGAAAACATAAATGACTATCTTCTGGGGAAAAAAGTTATGAAGTCGCAAAGTTGTAAATAAACCTATTGGGATTTTATTAAATTCAAACTGACCTAGGATTTTTTTAGGTTATGATAAGGTTACATTAGGTATTGTAAGAGTAAATCCCCTAACTTATATGAACCATAATGCCTGCAGCGGGGTTGATAATGCCGGTGGTGAGCTACCTAACACCTGCTGAGGGCTGCTTAATGCCTGAGGTAGGCTTTCTAATATCTAAATTACAATATAAGGGAAAAAAAATTAGAAAAGTAAAATTTGAAGAGAAGTCGCCAAAAAATCACATTTTTGTTATAGTATGATCAGGGTTGAAAACCAATGTTTAAAAAAAAAACAAAAAAAAAAAAACTTTTTTAAAAAACTAAAAAGCCAATGGTTTTTTTGGTTTTAATGTTTTTTTTATGGTTTTAATGCTATTTTTATTTAATTAAACCTAAGTTCCAGGTTCCATCAATACTTCATGTTTTAGTCACTTTTTAATCTT
>JABUQX010069082.1:0-37500 GCA_015478945.1 Trachelipus rathkii
ACACAATAGATAATCATCTCGTGTTTGTTAGTTTTAGAACGAATAATTTCTATACTTGATATACTAGTGTCCTAATTGTAATTTATAAATTTATTTTTAGTTATTATATATTTAGTCAATACAATAAAGCAAAATACAGCCATCCTAAAATAAGAAAATATAGTTATCCCTTACTACATATTTTAGGATATCTATATATATACTTAACAGAGTAATAATCTCAACCATGTTCTAGCCATTTCTTCAGGTATTTCTATAGATATATCTAATTTTGACATATAAATAATTCAGCACTTTCAAAAGTTCTCCTTTCCATCATAACTCATTTCTCCTGTTCTGTAGTTTCTGAATTCCATGCCGTTCTGCAAGTACATGTTGCTCTCCGTGCTCGTATCCTTTTGGTGTGTATAGCCTACGGTGTATCTAGGTAGCATTATACCATCCAAAGTTTCACCAGAATTTATAACAGTCAGTTTTGCCACCCCTCACATCTGTTTTCTGTAATTGCGGTCAGTTCGTAGATCTCTAAAACCTCTGTTAGTTCATCTATTTGATAACTAAACAGACATTTTAGCTAGGTGCCATAGACGGGTTTGTGTCATGTGGCGTGTTTTTCATAAATATCCCTACCGGTGAATACGAGGTTCCTTTTTGTCGAATGTCTGCGTCAAATAATTGATCCAGCGGTACGCCCTGATCCAAACCTCATGTGGGAAACCGATAATGAAATGTCGGTGCTCCATAGACTATGGGACGCAATATTTGCCTTCTTTAAGCCCGGAGCGTTATTGGGATGCACTTACTATTCGAGAGTTATGTGTTTTTAATGACCAAAGCTTCATAAAAATAGAGGGATTTGAGAATATACAATTTTGTTAAGACACGTGATCATATTGTGAGAGTACCAATCTCGTGCAACATTAACCGAATTCAGGAAATAGGAGAGAAGTTGTTTTAGGGCCTTGATGATGGAGAGAGACCTGGAAGTTACAAGAATAACCAGTAGTGATTGCGAAGAGACATGGTTTGATAGTATGAGTTCATAGCAAGTTTTAAGAATTCTCACTTGATGCCTCTATGCGAAAAATTTTGTGGCAAACTAGTGCTGAAAAGACTTGTCTGTGGAGCAGAAAGCGAGCAAGATCAAAATTTGTTAAGAAACGGTGTTGAAAAGACTCGCATAAATGTGAAGCAGCTAATGTATATTTGGGACTAAACATTAAATACCATAGATCGATTGAATCGTCGGGTTTGTTTGAATTTCTACGATCTGTAAATAATTTATAACACGAGCAGAAGTGGAATAATTGGCAACACAAAAAATTCTCGCCTTCTCAATAGAAGCCGAGAAAAGCACGTTGTAGTGAAGACATGTGTTCAATAGGTGAAAATCAACTGATTATCTATTTTATTTTTGACTGAGCGTGGACTATATTGTGAACGGACGATTTGTACCACAGTTTTACACGCAGCTTAATCAGTCTTTTAACGATGTCTTTGAAACGACTTCATAAGCGAGTTGCGAATATGCAAGAATCAGCATACACTTACAAGCGATCGATTAATGTCTGCTATGCTCGCACCAGACAACGGCGCAGCATCGTAACACTAGTGGCTCCGAGCAGATACGCGTTGTAGATTTCTGAGTCTACAGGAAGACGATTCAAGTACTCTTGCACATCTTCCATACAAGCCCAGATTAGCGCCCGTGCGATTTATACCACGCAACGTCATCTACTTTGTCTTCCATAGTTGAATAATTTGAAGATTGAAGGGTCCGATAGAATATCATGTTTTCTCTGTGGACGAATTGCGAAAACATGGAAAACTACCTGTCTACACTCGTGAACCTTTAAGGCGAGTTTAGGAGAAAGACTACGTATCTTTATACTGCTTTGAACAGTGGACAGAACTTAGGAACCCATGTTGTGTGTGACATCCGAAACGGTCATAAATTTGAAGCGAGATATTACTTCTTGTACATATATCTGTCACTTTATAATCGTTTCATATCAGGAATAAATAACCGTAGTAAGAATTCCAGTTACATTTGCTCTTTTGGGACATAACAATATTATTATATTATATATACTATTGATATGTATCCTATATATTTATATATCACTATAGTATTCTCTATATATATACCTACGTCTTTTATATCATATAATCTAAATAATAGATATGTAATAAGAAACTACTATTTATAATAACTGTGTGATTGGCTAGGAGGTTTAGAACCCGACAGACGAGAATTCTTTGTGTCAGGTTTTTTTTTTGCGAGTACTTTATTAAATTTGTATCCCATTTTTATTCTCTTTTTTTTATAATTATATCTCCACCCCTTTTTATCAAGTTACTTGTAGCATAAATTAATTTAAATCTATCTATACTAATATATACTATATTAAATATGTGTATTAGATATATCGTTTCAGTGATTCTAAGGCAAAGAGATTGAGAAGTCTTTTACCTAATATAATACGACAGATATCATTATATTATTGATTACATAATAATAATACTCATATATTTTATGTCTCCTCATCTCATTTTCAGAAGTTGTTATAACGATATTCTATTCTTAACCTCAGTTAATTTTTAATTATCTTTTTTTTTTGTTAAATTTTGTTGAAAGTCCATTACTTTCTATTATAAAGAAGAATCCCACACCCGCGTTTTACCGATCGTCGAATGCGTCAAGAGAGAGGGCGGCACCTGTTCTGCTTTATGCTAGGCGGACGGGAGGGACTGATCTTAAGAGCGGGAGCTCGAGAGGTCGCGACACGGACTCGAAGAATTTACAAATATATGTAAAATATTATTGGTGTGTAGAGTTCTACAGCCTGACACATCATATATAGGTCTCTAAACGAACAGGGACCAGACTCCTGCAACAATATCAAAAAATTTTTCTGTATGGAATCAGCTGAAAATTTTAAGGTTTTTTTAACATTTTTATTTTTTTTTGTTTTTTTTTTTTGGGGTCATTGAATTCGTCGGAATTTAAAAAAATTTTTTTTTTATTTTCTCCCATTAAGAAGCACCTCGTGCCAACGCGGGGACAGAGCGGGGGACGATAGTAGCTCCGTCGTTCTAGAACTCGTGAGGGCCGAGAGACCATACACGTTCAAAACTGTTTTGAAGAATACCCTTTCGACTGACATAACATTCGTTTTGCGGTTTACTATGTTGTTGAACTCTCATAGATTTAATAAAAACAATACACTTTTTAGTTCCCCTTTACACTTTGGTATTACTTTATCTGATCACCTATCCAACCATTTAGGTTCCACAACTCACTCTGAAACTCCTACTCACCCCTCCAAAACATCATTTTCAGATTACTCCCCAGAAACACTCGTGCCTTCCTTCTTTCAGATCTTGCCATACAAGATTGGATGTCAGCATACGCTCACTGCACCTAAAGCAGAGTCTACCTAGTTGACATTTTCAAAAACCTTAATTTTAACCTTATTACGTATTTCACTTTAGTACTCACCACAAGTTCTTACCATAGCTCTGTACCCAAGTCACTCATGTGAAATTTTGGAACCTCACAGTCTCTCCCCTCATACCTTCATCACGTCATCATATCACTATAGTTCACACCATTATGCACACAAACCACATTATTTTCATCACGTTTTCCTTTTTACCATATCTTCATCAGATCACATCGCACTGGGAGGCAAATCACATTTGCTCTTTCTAATACAATTCCTCACCCTCTGCCTCTTTTCCGTCAACATTTATTTCCTCTGACATATGCTTCATGTACCTTCCATACGATTCATACGATTTCGCCGAAAATTAGAAGAGGGACTTCGTTTACGGAATCCAAGAGCACATTCTCCGAGGTCCTACCTCAGCATTCCTTTGTGAAAATAGGTTGGTAGGTGGGCAGACACAACTTTCCCAAATAAGCCACGTCTTAGAGTGCCTCTTCTATCGTGAACGCTCGTGACATAACATATGTGGGCTCACATGTCATATATGTCTCCCCCATAAGACATAGGGAGATAATAACATCGTAGGGATGTCTGTAGAGAATGTCTGCTATAAGAAGATGGGTATGTTGTGACGGTTAAGTATTTGGTGTTAAGGTGATGATTTCAGGATATTACTGGTGAGTCAAGTAAGATGTTGCTGCGTGATGAGATAGTGTGAGAACTGAGATAGAGGAGAATAGAGAAAGAAAACATTATTTAAAAAATTGGAGGTATTTTGAATACTTCGTAGTATGTCGTTTATATCTATTCTCTCTCTCTCTCTCTATACTCTTATATATATAGGCACTTCCGGACAAGCTGTTTCATTATACCAACTAATATTATATATATAATACTTATATATATCTAAGTACATATCATTTGGCCTATAATTATACTAGATATATATAATTAAGGTTTATTCCTTAATATAATCGTATATTACTATACTAGATAAATGATATATAATAGTGTACTATCATATTACTTATATTATTAATACTATAATATTATGAGTATGCTATATATATATACTATATATATAGTATAATATACTCTATTATATAATAATAATAAAAACATAAAAACTATATAATATATAGGCTTACTATATTAACTTTAAACATATACTTAAAGACAATTTGCTATATTACATTATAATATATATTTAAGTATATATATCTTTATCGCTCAAAAATATCTTGCTTTAATCTTTTTCTGAATTTTAAACGTGAATTGGTAATTCAGATTTATTGATATATAATTGGAAACCGGTACCAGTTTTATAAAATAACTTTTAATATATTGTGATTAAAAGGCCAATACACGTGACTCTGCCAAAGGATATATAATTTCATTAAATTTCAATTCAATTATACATATGGCAGAATTGAGAGGCTGACTTAAAACTAAGAGACAAAATTATCAATTGAATTAATTTCATCTTTCTCCATGGCTGTATAGTAGATGCGGGTGGCTAAATAGTTCAATATACAATTTATATGACAGAAATTCTTCTATAATATATTTCTCTTGTTCTCCATTGCTTTTTAATCGCTTTCTTGATTGCTCACAACAACAGTTGCTACAAATTTTGAATTCACCGCCTTTCGATGAACACAGGATCTGATTTATATATTCTTGCACGACTTCATTGAGAAATACTGTATTTGCAGCAGCAGTTCTTTCATATATACTTGTATACTTGGCGAATAAGCTCAATTGGAGCAAATTATGATTAGTCAAATAATGATGAATAGAAGGGATAAAACGTATTTGTGCACTTAGTATTTTTCTTCTTTTAAATTTATATTCACTTGTGTCGCGCTTATCATATTGGATTTTAAACAAGTTGATTCGATGAAAGTTGCCGGGGCTGCATATTTATTTAGCCCTTCACCATTCTTAATTTATTTTCGTACTTGAGTGAGCCCACTTCTACTTACTTATCACTTAAAAAGCGTGGAAGAGTATTTGGGGTGCGTTATTCCCTAGTACTACTTTTTTAATGTTTTGTTTAATCTCTTTCCATCATAACTAAAGTGTGTAAAGTCATCTACTATATACTATAATATGCTTTAAATATGTATATAAAATAATAGTAATAATATATTATTAAGTTATTTTGATTATTAAATAGTTAAATTTGATATATACATAATAAATAATAGTTTATTGTGATATTATATAATTAATATTAGAGAAGTATATATAATGATAATAAAATTATATAAAATATTCTATAATTAATTCTATAAATTTATATAATATTGTTTTATTTGATATAATTATTCTAATTATATATTATATATTACTATATGATATATATATATATATATATATAATATATAATATACTTATTAAACATATTATTATTATTTAAAGTAAATAGTATATTTATAAATAAAATAAATAAGCGAATATATATATAAAGGTATTTTATCTATATTTATATTATATTATTAAATATAAGTTTATATATTTTTGTTATTTATATATAATACGAAAGTAAGTGCATATATGGCATATCACTTGAATATGTAACATACTTGTATTTATGAGATTAAAATATATTTCTCATATACTTATCTTATTATTTATTTTATATATATACCTATTAATATAACTTATTATAAAGTATATAAATACAATATTAATAGTATAATAATATTATATATTATTATATTTTATAAAAGTGGTTATATATAATATAATATAATTACTTGGTATTGATATCTGGTATTCTCATATATATTTAAGTCCTACTATTACGTAATATAATAGTATATATATATTATAACTATAAATTATATACAAAGTAATACTAGGTCTAACTATGATATTATATATATAATAATTTTATTATAATATCCTTAATACTATATATATATAATAATTTTATTATAAAAATTATACCCTCTGATAGAAGGTGTTTATGCTACTATATATTACTAAGTACATATAGATAAAAAATATAGGTTTTATAGTATTATAACCCGAGCACCTTGTAAATAATACTATTATGAGTATTAATCTCAACGTTAATTATATAATACGATACGTATAAATTATCTTCAAATAATTACGACAGCGGTCTGAATAATTCATGCATAAATTATTAAGAATAACATTCTCTATATGAAAAAAGGTCGTGTGTGATTCACTCAAACCGCATTTTAAAAAGTTTATGTGTTTTGTTATGCAAAATGAGAAAAGGCATTTTATAGAGATATGGCATAAAAGAGAGCCAATGAATAAATTTCATTCCATGAAAAGAACTTTCAATACTTCTACAACAAATATTTTACCATACGTAATGAATTTTTTTTGAACAATAATATTTTTGCAGATAAGCTTCTCCAACTGAAGTTGTTGACGCTTTTCCAGATTTTTAAAAAGAAAAAAGGTTCACCGAAGATGCACTACTTTTTTCAATTTTATATACCCGCCGACCGCTGCACTCGCGTTTTTCTCATAATATTCATTATTTATTCCATTAAGCTCTGCTCTTTGTACAGTAGTTGTGCCATACCACACTTTGGATACAAAAATTCCGATTCTCCATCAGAATTCATCATCACTTTTTTTACAGTTAAAACCCAATTTCAAGGAAGGCCAGCATTAGTAAAATAAAATAATGAGGAGAGGCCTACCATCGTTTTTATATAATATATACTCAAGTATATTATATATATATATAGTATATAACCTCTATATAATATACTCTTATCATACATACACATTTCCACACATCATATAGTGAAGTATAATATATATATATATATAATAAGTATATATATATATATACATACATATATATATATTTCAACTACATATCTCAATATTATATAAAAATCAATGGTATACTATAATATATTATTTATATTATATAATATTAATAATATTATTAAATACTATATATATATATATATATATGTAATTAATATATTATAATTTTAAATATATATTATTAATATATTAATTTATATATAATATTATATTATATAATATATATATATATATATATATATATTTATTATATATTAATATTACTCAATAATATATATGTTATTAAGTATTAATTAATTATTATATATATAGTTATATATTAAATATATATAATATATTATATATTTTTGATATTATCATTATTTAATAATATATATGTATTTAATTATATATATATTATAATATATATTAATATTATAATTATCTATAATATAATATATTTTTATATTATATTCATATTATAAATATATATATATATATATATATATATTATATATTAATTTATATATATATTAATTATATATTAATATATTATATATATCTATATTATATATATATTATATATTATATATTAATATCATATAATTAACATTTATTTAATATATAATAAAAATAGATTTAGATCTTAGACATATATAATTTAATTTATAAATATTTAATATATATTATATCTATATTATTATATATATATTAATAATTATTATATATTAATTATATCCTATATATTTCTAATATATTTATAATATATACTATATATTAATATATTTATACTATAATAATAATTACCTGTGAAGTTGCTAGAAATTTACTGATGAAAAGAAAAGTACGGCATATTGACCATCAGAACAGGTCGTATAACTTATATCCGTGCCCGTGTCCGCAAACAAAACAAAACCACTTAGGGTGGCTCGTACTAAATTCCACCAATGTAGTAGATGGGCAGGTTGGATGAGGGGGTCAAATTGTTGGTAAAAATTATACCCATACCAAGCCTCTTACGATAGACTAATATATGTGTGTATTTGCCGTTCAATATATATTTTTATCTTGAAAATAAAAGTGCTATGTATCTTGTACTGGTATTTATAATAGGTTGTTGATGGATCAATAGAGAGCTTACCTCACAATGTGTGAAGATTGTTGATATGAACTTATATGTAGAGGGTGTAACACATTTCTGTACTGGAAGTGCCTATTTGGGATGTGAGATAAAATCATCATACTGACAACTTCAAATGGGGCGTAGCTTGATTTCGCTTCCGGATTAGCTGACTATTCACTTCTATAGGGGTAATTATATAAAGTAAATATCATAAATACTACTCATTAATTTATACTCTATATATATACAATAATATTATACAGTATACTCAAATTATATATATATATATTATATACCATATATATACTATTTATTATTAACATGGTTGATATACGTAATTAACTTTTATAATGTAATATATAAATATATATATATAATAAAAACTCTATGATAAATCTGCTGCCAGCTTGAACTTTTCTACTTCACATTCTACATATTCTGTACTAATATTTTCATATTATAAAAAGAATTAAAAAGCTTCTCAATTCTGTCCTATAATCTTCATCAAACCCTAACACTTACCATAGTAATAAATGCACATTATATTATATTTACTACTTATAATTATATATTATACTCTACTCACTATTATCCCATATATAATATATATATTTATATATATTTATTATAATATATATATATAATATCTATATATATTTAAATACTTTATATATTATAATATATTTAATCTATATATATATATATTATATTAATATATATATATATTATATATATATTATATATTAATATTAATATATATTAATATTAATACACCTATTATATTAACATATAATATTATATAATTATATATATATATACTATATATCTAATAATAGTATCCAGTAATATCAAATATTACATTAACATCAGACCGTTTTCGTTTTGAATCATTTGGGCTTTTACTCAGTACTTGATAAATGATACATGCTCTCTAATCTATCCTCTCCATATATACTATAATACTCTAGACTATTTTAATCGGCATAATACTTATATCTAATCTATATAATATATTTATATCTATTGTCATAATATACACTGATGTAACTCAGGGAATTTATTATTAACTTTATATAAAGTTTCTACTTATTAAATTTTTTCTATAAAACTATAATTTATAATATTAATATATATATATATCATAGTATAGATAACAGCTACTTTGTTATTGTTAATATTAACCTGTTATATTTAGGAATAATATTAATTACAGAAATAAACAAAGTATTAAACTATCTCTACAATCTTCATGATAATGGTGTAAATTTATCTAAATTGTAACAAAAGCTATCATTACATAAAATTGCAATTACCCAAAGATGGCTATTTAAAAAAGAAAGTGATAATACAAGACTATGATATAGTGCGGTTCAGTCCCTTGGTTAGCGCTTAACTCTCAGTTTGGCGGTGAGAGTTCCTGTGTTCCTCGAAGCCTATTTTAAATGCTGCTACAAAGACCATTACAAGAATTTCCGAGATAAATGCTCTAAGTAATGTAGCAGACTTTTGTACCTTCGCTACTTTTAGCCAAAATAGTCCTTGAAAGTGTTGTCAGATAGAAGATACAATTATCATGCTGCGAGAGGCAAAAATACTTCATCATAATTGTCTATTTAAATAAACGGATCAGTTGATTTAGATATGAGGATTTGTCATAGCTCTCACTTATAGATATCTTCCCGAACACAATCTAGCCATATTTGGGGGTGTTTTGTTACACTTCGTATATTATTATATTTATAGGCATAG
The DNA here is from genome assembly GCA_015478945.1 of Trachelipus rathkii. Classification (NCBI taxonomy): domain Eukaryota; kingdom Metazoa; phylum Arthropoda; class Malacostraca; order Isopoda; family Trachelipodidae; genus Trachelipus; species Trachelipus rathkii. The sequence continues at coordinate 10,132 of JABUQX010069082.1, forward strand.
TATATGTTACACGCTATATAATAGTATTTATAAAGAAATATAAAGCATATCTACCATATATTTATTAGGATTTTCTTAATTAACATTTTGTACAATCCAAACTTACTGAACAAATATAATCAGAACGCATAAGTATTAGTAACTTATCTAACTAATTAATCATTAATACATTTCATTAAGCATTAATAAACTTGATTCATTAATGCAAAATCGAAAACGTTTATACATTAGCTTCAGATATAGAATTTTATATCTCAAAAACGATATTCGAAAAAGCATTTAAATAAAATAATTTACAAAATTATTTCTATTAACTGATTCTCAAAATAAATCCACGATTCGCTAGATATATTTTTCCCACAGTCTGGCGAATCTGATATTTAATATAATGTGTCCATGTATATAGTTTAAAATTGTAACCATGCTGCAATTGTAAAATTTTAATAGATGTACATTTTAACATCTCTATTATTATATAAAATATAAATATATTACATAAAAATTTTTTTATTATTAATAATTAACCTGTATTTATCATTATAATTTATATACTATATTGATTTTACAATTTACCATTTAATATACTTTATTCCTATTTTTGTATTGCATATTGTGATGAAAATTGACATAATATTATTGTAGTATTATTATAATATATATATGGATATAAACATATATATAATATAATATATATATAATATCAATAACGTATATATAATATAATTAAATATATTTCTCATGTATAAAGAATTTTATATATAATTATAGGATACTTTTTATTTATTATTATAATCTTACAATTTTCATTTTAATTAACTATTATTATAATTTTAGTAATATATCAAATAAATCTTATATATAATAATAATAATATCTTTGTATGATAAAAAGATAAAAATTAATTAACCTATGAATTTTTTATACTCTTTAACACTATTTTATATTATTTAGTAGATAATAAGGATAAATAATTGTGGTGTGTTGTGTGTGTAGATAGTCCAGGCATTTCCTTCCCCATTGGGCACTCCATTATAAGTAAGTTCAATAATATGTAATGTGGGGGCACGGTGAGGTTCAACACTAATTAAATTTAAATTCCTAGAAACTTTAAATCGCCTCACCTCCCCTCGGTACAATCATTGATAAGGTGGAAAGGTGTATTAAAGGATTATTGATGTATAACTTTCTTATTATTTAACTAATTTAACGTTTTTTAATGAAATTATTATCAACGATCATCATAAGCATAATTTTTAATTTTATATAATAAATACAGAGACTTTTTGTCATTGATGGCTCACGCACGTTTTCGGTGAGCACTGAAATCACATTTTTGTTATATTTGATTAAGAAATGATTTGACAATTGAAAGAATGTTAAGATGAGAAGAGGAGAAAAAAAAGCTTCTCTGAGCGTTATGTGATATTATTATGTACTATACGTGTAAAATTGCTTCATCTTATAGATTAACATAACTATTTTTATTCCTTTTTTGTTTATATTATTTAAAATCTTAAGGTAACCATAAGAAGTCTTCTCCTACGGCGATATCTGAAGCAAAGGAGGAAGACGCCAGTGAGGCTAAAACAACAGAGCCGTTAACAAGTGCCCAGGGCGTCAAGTTGTATATTACACTCTATAATATTTTTTATTTTTATATTAAATACATAAAGGGTGTTATTTTATTTGATAATAATTAAATGTTCTTAAATAAGAGGATCTCTCTTGTAAGTATCATTCTGATACGCTATGTTGAGTCATATTATGAAAATAATAGATAATAAAATTAAGAGAGAATGGGTGTATCAAATAATCTAGCACAGTACATGAAAGCAATAAAATAGCTTTTTCGCACTGTGGCAAATCATTTCTAAATCCATAATAATAATTTTGGATATTCAAAGTGCTTTCAGAAAAATGTGCTTGACCTGTCAATGACAAAGTGTCTTTTATTATATAAAATATAAATTATCCTAATTAATGATCTGTATAAAGCAAATAGCAAAAAGAATATATAAAAGAATAACATCAAATTCTTTACACTTTCCACCTTATTAATTATTGTACCCGAGGGGTTGAGGGGATTTTATTTCTATGTTCTAATTAATTAACGACTCATGCATCTCGCCAGTATATATATTATACTATATATATATATATATATATATATTATATATTATATATATATATTATATAATATATTATATTTATATATCTATATATTAAATTTTAATATATATAGAATTATATATATATATATAATATTAATATATAATTAATATATTATATATAATTATTATAATATATATTATATAATATTATATATATTATAATTTAATTTATATATAATTATATATTAATATATTATTTATTAATATTTATAAATATATATAATATTTATGAATATTAATTAATAATATATATATATATATTTAATATATAATTTATTATAATATTATAATATAATTAAATGTGCCAAATTAGTGCCCTATCAAAATGCAAAATTGTATTGGCGTAAAGTGATATGTAGTATTATATGTGTGCTTAAAAAAATAATAAATGTTCTTCATGGTGGTCCATAAATATTTTTATAATTTTTTCCTCTAAATAATATTAAGTTAAAGAAATCGTTAGAGCAAAAGATAAATTAATTGTAAAACCTTTATTGTATTCATAAAAATATACTTTTTTCCATGTTTAAAATTATAATTATACTTTAATTTTAGTATTATAATATAATTTTTTATTAATGTTTAGGATAAAGTTTGTTTATTAGAATATGAAGTTTGTTTTTTTTTGTTTTCATGGTATATTTATATTAGTATTATTTTGTCCCAAATGAGTTTAGCAGCTAATATTTGTATTATTCGTTTGCCTCTAAAGTTGATCATTGAACTGAATATGTCCTAAGTGGCTTCGACTTAAAGCAACAATGTTTATTAGTAAAATATTTTTTTTCTATAAATTTTTCTTACAATACGTAAACCTGAAACCAATTTCTTGAAAAAAGTTCGGATGTGATTATAATAAACATTCAGGAAAAATTCAAAGAAGTTTTAATATCCTACTACAAGAGGGAGTCTTCAATAGAACACCAGCTACTACCACCCATGAAGTGGAGGAGCAGAAGAAGAACCGATAACTACCAGCAATCCAGCTCCTTTCGCTTTATATTGGTGACCCCGGAAGTTGAACACTACCTCTCTTTAAGCAGAAGTAGTTTACTCTCTCAGGATTTGAAGAACGCTCTTCAAGAAGATGCCTTCCCAGGGAGAACATCTTTTCAAGAAGATGCTTTGAAGTTCTAAGAACTCTACTAGAAGAAGTTGGTCACAGAAAAAGGAGCTTTCAAGAAGAGGATGAAGACGAACTTCTACTCCTACAAATCTGGTCTCCCTGGAAAAGGAAAAAAGACAACAAACCACAGCAGTTCTCAGCAAAAGATCACATTAAAGAAAAGTTCTAGCAACATGCAGAGTAGTGAAGCGGGAACAAGTCATACCGTTATTCCTAAACCTTCCAGCTTCAGTCTAACATAACTATTTCAGTCAACACTTATACCTTGTACAAATTTCAAGATGTTAAATAGCGAAGAAACTTCAAGTAACAAACAAAGTGGTGGAGGAGGAGAATATAGATACTACAGTTATTAAATGCTAGTCTACCAACATCAGTTCAAAGTGACTGGATTCGTTCGACACACAAGGATATACTAACTACGCTCTCTACGTAGGGATACACGAATGATCTCTTCAAATGACTTCTATTTTGTCTCTTCAGTTATGGTTTCAAATAGTGGAAAGAAATTCTCATGTATGGAATTCGTCTCGGCGAATTGTGAACCTATCCTACCCTTATGGTTAGCTAGTATATGTATTGGATACATTACTAACGAATTTGAGTTACCATGCAATTATATCAATTTAACTATTAACTGGATACCCATTACTAATATGTTATAATTTGGTATTTTTAGAAGAATGGAGAGGAATAAAATTCATTAGTGACTCTACACAATGGAAGTCTCCAATACCAGTCTCACCTGTTTATCTTCAATTCGCTCGATAGTATTCTTCGCGGTGATTTCATCATTTCTATCAAAATCTCACTTTTACGTGTTATCATTTTAGTATGCGGTGTGTGTACTATCAATGTACAAAATAGGGATTATAACTAACCTTTCTATAATATTTTCTCAATCTAGAGTTTGTTAAAATTAAAAATAGCTCTTCCATTGCTTCTTTGATCCACTTTCGAGGCACGGACCCGCATAGCAATTGGAGCAATATATTTAAAACAATATTAAGAGATGGAAACGCTTTATTGGGCAAATTTGTCCCCTTTAAAGACAATTTTTACATTAACTTATCATTGCTACCCATGATTTAGTGAATTTGAGAATAGCTGCGCCATGGGCGCCAGTTTTTTATTGGTCTCTATTATTTCTTTTTTCTTTTAACATAGGTTGAAGATCATTTATCGTATACTAGAATTATGTTTTATTATATAATCTTCTAATCTACTTAGAAATATATTTTACGTATATGTATATACTCAATCAATAATAATATATTTATTATTATTATGATAAGATTATTAATATATATATATAGCCTTATATATTATATATATTATATTTATGATTAGTAACCCTTAGATATATACTATACATATCTATATATCATATTGTATGTATATATATATATTATTATATATATATATACACAAAACTCTATATAGTCCTGTATATACATAAATAACCTATATATGAACTGTAATTATATATTTAACTAATATTCAATTTTATTAATTATATTAATTAATATTTTAATATATATTAATAATATATATATTTATATATATATGAAAAGATTATTCTGATTAAATTTGCGACTTGGGAGAAATATATCAAAGGACAAATAAATATAATATTAATATATATATATTAATTATTAATATATTATTATATATTAATATATAATTATATAATATATATATATTTAATATATAGTATTATATATATATTATATATATCTAGGTGTTGGTGTATTTATTGTATACTGTCAGTAAGTTATAGTTTTTTTCAAATTAGAAGGTACATTTATTTTTGTTTCAGAGTTTGTCATCGCCAAAAAGATGGAACTTTCAATTATTTTAGATACATAAATGAGTAACTTCATAGTTTTAAAAGAATGTTTTCCTCGCTATCAATTTAGTTTTCTAAACAACACGTAACCCTCACAAATTTTGCATGATTTCTTTACGTAAAATTAGTTTTATTTTCACTCATTAGTAAATGGATAATTTGACACCAAAAAATAAATACTGCATATACTGATGCTAATAGATATTGACTATATAGTGCCTTTGTATGTTTTTATATATGATTTTATTTTTAATAATTGATTCTAAACTTTTGATCTTTTATAAATTTATATATTTATATATATTTTTAAGTATAGTTAGTTATCAGTAGTAGATTATAAATATATTATGTATGATTTAATGATTATTATATAATAACATTATAATATATATATTATATATATATATTATATATATATATATTCATATATATATATCTTATTATATATATTATAATATATATTTAATATATTAAAATTATATATTAATATATATATAATATGAATCTATTATAATATTATAGATATATTATATATATAATATATATTATAATATTTAATTTTTATATATATTATATATTTATATATTATATATTTATATAATAATATATATTAATATATATATATATAAAATATATGATATATATATTTATAATATATATTAATATATATATTATATAATATATATTTAGATATCTATTAATTTATCTATGAATTATAATTTTTATTATATATCTATTTATATATATATTATTATATAATATAGTGATTATACATTATTTATATTTCATATACTGATATTAAAATATAATATATTAATATTATAGATAATAAATTATTAAATTACAGAAAATATTTAAATTAATTTATATATATAAACGATAATATAATTATAATAATAATATATTTAAAGTAAATTAAATAACAAGAATAATATTTGTAATAATAAAAAGTATTAATATTAAATATATTTAATAATATAATATCATTATATATATTATATGCTGACTGGAGAAAATTTCATGATTATTTGTAACACTTAATATCTATACGTATAGTCTGAGATAAATCTCGATTTCTCAGAATAATAATAATAGTAATTATTATATTAACATAATATATTAATATAATTAAGAAATCGCATAAAACAAAGCGGAAATATTAATTATGTTAAACCATATCCTTATTAGCTTTAAATTGTTTTATAAATTATATATTATTTAAATTTCAAGTCCGAATTTTTATTTTCAATATAATCAATTATTTAATTTATATTTAATTTTATTTCATTGTTAATAATTAAAATAAGTTCTTTGATTTGGATACGATAGTAAACTCGATAATATATCCTATATATTTGCTTTAGTTAATATAATTAGTATTTAATTTACCTATTTTATATATTTATAGCTACCTATAATCTTTTAATAATGACGTGAACAAATATACATATAATCTTAATATAATATAATTATAATTAATATTATCAAATATATTAAAATTATTAAAATATAATTAAGCTATTATTCATTATTAATATGAAACTCATATTATTTATAAGATAATAATAATAATTATACAATAATAATAAAATTTACCATATTATATTATATATATAATCACCACCATCATATATCTAATATTATAAATTATATAAATAATCTTTCTAATGTTAAAATCAACTAGTAAGTAAAATCTCTAATAATATATATGTGAAATATAGTGATAAATTGAAAAACTAAAAGAAATTAAAAATCTTTGACTTTTTATGGAGTTGGCAATTGAAATATCATATAATATAGAGACTAGACATACTAATACAGTAGTCAAATATAATTTATTATTATCATTATTATTATATATTCTTGTATATATTATTATTATTATATATTCTTATTATTATTATTTATTATGATTTATTATTATTTATATTTTAATTATTATATTTAATTATTAATTAATTAATTATATATATTGTAAGTATATATAATTCTATCTATATAAATCATTTAATTGCTGATTCTATCTATCTATCTATTAATTCTATCTATATTCTGCTAAGTTTTTGAATTCGGTAACTATGATAGTGATTTCACATATTAAATTATTGTCACAAATACAACATTTTATATACTCATAATTAATATTCATATATCTATATATAGCTATCGTATATTATATATTATTATTATTTATATATATTATAAAAAAAGTCCCCCATAAATTTTGGAGCGTATTCGTTATTAATTTTATATCTATTAACTATTATAATATATCCATTTATTACTTATCTAAATTTCTATGTTTGTGAAGTTATACTTAACTTCATAAGTATTTATATATATATTTTTAATATAAAACGTATAAAGGTAGCTTTATATATAATCATATTAAAACATATATATATTATATATTATATATATATAGTTATAGTTATAAGTTATTACTTTATTTTGGTATGGGAACAAATTATTTTTTGGTCCGCCATTTTTATGAAAAATGTTTTGGAAACTGTCAGTTTGTGAATTATTAACTCGTGTTAAAATGGAAGTGCTGTACAAATTCCATTTTTTGAGAGAGGTTTAATACTTACAGCAATGTCATTTATTGATTAAACCCTTAAAATTCAGTTTGGCAATAGTAGAGATAATATTAAAAGTTTTGATGATGTTTAAATTTTCATTTGTTATGATTTGCTCAGGGGATTACCCCGAAATGTTTTCCAATGGTCGCTTTCCATTAGTTTCGTTGCTCGTATCTACGAAGAGGTAATGTAAAGAATTATAAGAGTATATAAGGGAGCATCTTTTCTCTCTTTAAGGAGAACGTGTGCCGCCCGTAGGGGTTTTCCCTAATCTTTTTGAGGGAAATTTTATTAAAAATCCATCCAGTTCTACTGATTGTTAGGTTTAACACTTATCTAAGTGCTAGAATTTAATGCTCTATCGAATGGGTACATGCTGAATATAAAACATGCAAAATATTTTTAAATTTCACAATATTGCTAAATTTCCCAAACTGCTGCTACCACTATGATATATGGTGTAAGCATTGAATAAATCACGATAAAATACCTTTTTATTTTACATACTGAGATCAGTATCACGAAAACTTTTTCGGAGTCAGTTAGTTGGTAGGAAGAAATTCTCAAATAAATTTTGTTTAAATATAGTTTTTTGTTATTGAAGAATGAAATTGCCTCTGTGCATGGGAAAATTTCTAAATTTAATAAAATTTCTACCATACTATGGCAGCGGCAAATCTTGAGCTTTTACAATACTTTTATCTAAAGGCATAAAAAATTGTAAATACTTTGACTAGTTAGTATATTAATATGTAAAGTTTCGTCATAGATTTGAACAATAAAAATAAATAAATTTACCGCCCGTTATCGGCCATGGTGCCAAATAATAATTTTTCTTTTGGCTTGTATTCCAGCAGCCAGCCGTGATAACTTTTTTTAATAGTTAATACGAAGTTGGACAATATAGAAATTTTTACCTCAGCTTGTGTACCCCTCTTTAAAGATATTACTATTCTCTAACTTTAGATTAATATATTTGGTATATGTACCAACAACGTTTTTTGCCGCTGTACACTGAGTAAAATTCTTGAAACTTTTGAAACTTTCCCTCTGAGCCTCAGAGTCAAATCTTGTTGGGCATACAAATATTTTCTTGCTAACTCAAAAATGTTACCTTCCTCACCCAATTATAATACGCTCTTGCAATTTCAAAACTGAATTGTTATAAACAATTAATTAGTTTTCATGGTTTTTTATTTTTGAGTTGCATCGAATATTTATTTATTTTTAATGTATTGGTTTTAAGCAATGGTTTTTGATTTATGGCATATCTGATAAATTAGAAATTTTTTTATGGTCCTATTATAACTCGACTTGATATACACATGCTTTTATTATAGATAAATTTTCTGTACGCCAAATGGTTTTGCTACTTTAGCTTACTTGCGTAGGAAAATTCTTTTAAATATGTATGTACGTTGTTTACATGAACATCGCCGCGAAGAGTAGTTCTGGTATTCCAAATAATTATTATCTTACAATACGAGAATGTGTGTATTCTTTCTATATTATACAATGCTCTGAGCTGTTTCGCTTTATTTTCGGCGATTATATAATAAATCAAGTTATGATATTTTTTCTTTTTTATTGCAAAAACAAAAAAAAGTAATCAACAAAGACTACAAAGTTTCAACTTTTATGATGGCTATAACTCTCTTTACGAATCTCATCACAAACTAGAATTTATATTTTTTCAACTTTGTAAAGAATTGGCGAGATACCTCATCATTTTTTTCAATTTAATATCATATTTGTTGTAAATATCCACAATATCGGTTTTTGCCCATGCTACTACCGTTAAACTCTCTTGACTATTTTTACTAAATAAAAACTTTTTTTTACATATGAAGCTGCATATTAAACTATGATTGCTTTATAACACTCAATTATTTATACTTTTCTTATTACTTTTGTATTTCAATTAACTGGATACTATCGAAAGTAACAAAATTGAAAGCATTGATTAATTAGAATCAAATTAATAATGAATTAAAATATATATTTTATGAATAACTTTTTTAATTTTATGGAGAAAATAAAAGTTGTGTTTTATATTTGCATAATCAGAATATAAAAAAAATAATTCTCTATATATTATAGCTGCTATTTAGTGTTATTTATCTAACTATATAATATTGCACGTATGGCAGATAGTAATTTCGTGATATCCGCTGAAAAAATCTTTGTAGTTCAGCAGAATAATTTAACTGATACTTAAATTTGTTAGATTAAAAAAGTCTGTGGTAGTGACACTATCTCATCAAAGAAATGATGAACAATGAAAAAAAACCTTTTGCATATGTTATATATATACTAATATCTTAAAGTTATTAAATTTGGTAGTGCAGAATAGTGACGCTGAGACGTTACAAGGCCAAATGAAAAGACGTTTCGAAATTTATCAATTTTTGTTGAGATTTTAGGCCTATAACAATGGTGATAACAGAACAAATCAAGAAGAGTTATTATTGCCTATTAACATTTTTATAAGCTTTTAATTTAAGAAACTATGCATGGGAATTATTGCTAAATTACTAATTTTTCTATACTTTTTCTTGTTAAATAATTTCAGGCAACCAAAAGATACAAAAAAAAAGGTTAAATATCCCTATGTGCAGGGGAGAAAAAATTGCCCACAACGTATGTTCTGCGTGTCGTAGAAGGCGACTTAAGGGACAGTGGTAGTTGGGTTGGCTGCCCACTACCACTTAACTTTTGCCAGAAATGCTAATGCATATTAGATTCAACTACCAAAGTTAAGGAGTAATATTATTGATACTCCCACCAGAGTTAGAAGTAAACTGAAACCAAATCATACAACTAAAATGAAAAGTTGAGAGAGAGTTTTGATCTTATTTGTAAGGTCAGTTTCAGAAATCAGTCAAACTATCAGTCAAACAATGCCAGCAGGCAAAAGCTAAATCATCTTTGTAAGTTCTATTAAAACTCTTTAAACTACGTAAGTAAATAACTAATAGATATATCTGCATGATCACACTCACAACATATTCTGTTCTATCATTAATTAATTATATATAATATCACACTCACTCTCACATTTATATATAAATCACTAATACATCTAATTTGTCTCTCTCTGTACTTATAGATAGTACATCTCATAATCTTTACTCAAGTAACATTCGTCCTCTCCCGGTAACATTATTTTCTATATATAATTCTTATATACTCTGTCTCTGTTTCTTTTCTCATTAGTCTCGTCCGTCACTGAATCTAATTCTCAATATACCGCTTCTCTATTTCTACTCTCTTTTATTGAGCAGACATAGAAATTGCCTCCTATTTATTTAATCTAATGGGTTATACTATTAAAGTAAAGCTAAGTTCTTTATAGTTTGGTGTTGAATACGGTGTAAATAATTTTATATATACTATTATTTAGTATAATATTTTTTTAGTTAATATTTTTAATTATTGCTTATCAATATTATGTATAATTTCTTTTAATTATTAATTATTATATGTATATATTAATATAAAATATACAAAAATATCAATGAATATTATTTATTATATATAGTTTTGCTTATTAAATTTTGTATAAAATTCAAATAGTTTCTTTTAATTAAAATAATGTCTTTTATACTTTCCAATCTTTATTCTAGTCATGCTACTGATAATAGCTATTACGAGTTAAGTTCCACAGTGCAAGGATCAGTCGCTCTTACTGATTTATATATATTATTACTATATTATTATTTATCTTAATTATCATTAGTTTTTTAAAATATTTCTCTATTATTATTTATATTATTATATATAATATATATATTTTTTATTCTTCTTATTCTTTATTATATTTATTATATATATATAATATATTATTATTTATATATATTTTATATTATTAATATATAATATTATATAATATTAATATAATATATATATATTATTTATAATATTCATTATATATTTATAATTATATTATTGATTAATAAAAGTCTATGTAAACTCTATATAGAAAGAAAATATATATAGTATCTCTATTCCTGCATTAATTTGATAAGATGTTTGATATATGTATATATAATATTCGTATGCTATATTTAGTAATATGTGTTGTATAGTGAATACGTCAAAATTGAATATATGATGTTGTTTGGTGTAGTTGTTTATATGTATCTTTTGACTTGTCTTATCACCAGTTATATAATATATATATTTATGCTAGCAGTTGATAAAATATATACGATATACAAAGCGGCATTCTGAAAACTCAACACCAGGGGAGGTATAAACATATATTAAACTAATCAAATAAACTTTATATCAATTAATATACTATATAAAAACAAGTGTAAATATATAGAATATAGAGTAAAAACTAGTAAAATATATAATTATAAATAACTCAGTCATATACTATAAAATCGATCAAAATTATAAAATATATTAAATTAAAAAAAATATATATAAATATCAATATCGCTCTTGTAAGTCGGAATTTCGGCCTTCTGATAATATAAAAATCAGCCTGAGTAAAATTGCCAACGGCTTTATATATATAATTTATTAATACTATATAATGATGAATAGGAGCTTATCATAAGTTGACATGATTCATATATTTTTTTCCAACATAAGGCACTATCAGTACGGCCTCTTATAATTAAATAATATAAGAAGAAAATGATATATGAATACTTAATATATATCTCACCTTATTATTTAATATATATAATATATATTATAATTAAATATCATATATATATTAATTATATAATATATTATATAATATATATTAATTAATATATATAAATATATATATATATATTATATTAATTTAATATATTATTTTATATACGTGTATTATATATATATATATTATTCATTTATTATTATTATTTTCATATTTTTATATATATTATATTATATATATTAATATTATATATATATATTATAGTATACATTAATATTATTAATTCTAATATATAATTATTATTTATAATATATAACATATATATATATAATTTAATATATTAATATATATATAATATATTAAATTATATATATATATTAATCATAAATAATATTAATTATAATATTAATAATTAAATATTAATATTTATATTACCATAAATAATTCATAAAACCTAAATATAATATAATATAATAACATATATATAAGTATATGTAAAACAGCGGTTAATTTAATAAGTTTTGATCATCTAAATTGTTCATTCATTTTCTACTCTGAATCTTTATTTCGAATAAATTACTTTTATTATATATGCTATAATATATGTAGTTTCCGCTCTTCTCTACTTGAATATCACTCGACTAGCGAAAATGTTGAATGTCCAATTGTGGTAACGATTGAGAGTAATAGTTCTCGAGCAAGATTTGATATGGTCACAGTTGGACAGAGTCTGAGATTTTAGAATTGCCTAAATGTGAGAATTAGTATTAGATATGCGATCTCTGAATGGTCATTAAGCTTTACTGCTAACTCGTATGTTATTCTTGTTTGAGGCTAGTGATCCTATTTCCCGTAGAAAGCACAAATAAGGGAAATTGGGAAACACAGACACTAAAAACAGGACACGGGTTTTATAACATCATTTGTATGCCAACGGTAAGCCGATTCACGGAAGGGGGATGGTTAACAAAGATCACACCTCAATTACATGCACTTACAGACGCTAAGGTCAAGGCTCGCCGGGCTTTTCCAGGATGGTAGGGAGTGTGAAAATAGAGGTAGGTGAACCCCCGAAAGATCTGGAGGACGTATTGCTAACAGAAGCAGCGAGTGTGTCAGCAGAGAGGGAGAAGCATCGAACTAGTCTTGAGTTTGTTAATATCTACCACAACGACTATAAGTTGGCCCGGCATCATTACTTTCCTTGTGCTAAAAAATAAGGCGGTTTAATAAGATGGTTGGCCACCGGAGTTGGAAACGCCTCCCTCTCGAAGTGCCCTTGCACAAGTGATTAGCACGTACATAATAGCAAAAGACGATAGTTGATATAAAGCCTCTAAGCATCGCCTCCGTCATAAGTTAGGGATGGTTTTAAGGTCGTGAATAAGAAAGAGAATCGTGTACATTAGTATGTTCTTTATTGCATTTGTGTATCTGTCGTGCTCACACGCCTATTCACAAAGAAGGATGCACCCGTTGAGCTACTGCTCCGCTATCCACGATATGCAATAGTACTCTACACCATACAACAAAAGAGGCGGATGTATGGCACTCCTTGTATATAATAGCTGGAATCATATAGATGGATTGCGGGAAATAAAAGTCTCCGCCAGACAACACACGAAACTCGCCAGTTTCTTTAGAGAGACCGGCCTTAGCAAACTCCGTATGATGAATGATGAAGGTTACCAAGACTAGTTTTTAAATTTATGTAAGTGTCCAAAGTGATGTTTATTTTATGATTGTGTCGACACAAGGGAGAGACGTATGGACGTACGGAAAGAGATAGGAAAGCTAGAAGGTGTCTTAAGGAAGTCTATCGAAACATCGATCATTACCTTTCAAAGGGAATTTAATGAATAAGATGTTGTGATTTGTTATATTAAGCTGTAATTATCGCAGGTTCCGAGACGCCTCCACCACAAGGTAATCTCATAATACACTAAGTATTCATAGCGTTGATATGGAGCATCTGAACGCAATTAATGACCGAGAGTGATCAAATTCTAGAAGTAAAACGTGTCGACGAGACAGTGGCATTGAAATGACATTGAAAAGAATTGAACAAATGAGGTCGTGTCCATCCGGGCATAATGAGTTAGGATTGTGTTTATGTGTGCAGTGAGAAGAGAATCATATTATTGGGAAGGGAGGACATAGATTAAAAGTAGGTTAGATTCTAGACTAGTCTAGGCGGAACCAACTATTATGGTCCAGACAGATGAGGTAAAGAACGGAAGTCGGCTTCCTATTCATCATCGAGCCGAGTTTGGCGACTTTGCAAAGATACTAGTACCATAAGTATAAAGCATATTAAGCAGTAGCAGAAACTCCCAGGACGGTGAGCTATGGTAGTAGACGAATTTGAGCCCGTGCCATATTGCCACACTTAATCTGAATACTCGCGCTCTCAATCACTCGTGCTTTGGGACACTTCATGTCAAAAGCGCCACTAAACGCCAACAAGTCCTCTCTTCGGTAGTTATACCATGTAAAAATAGGTCTCCCGGACATAACAAAGTAAAATCGGTTGATAAATCGTAGCGAACGTATTATGAACGACATCACACAAAGTTAGAATCGCATATCGTCGCGAAATAATGAGACACAGAGTATCTCGTGTCGATCGAAAGAAGAGCAAATTCTGAGAGTCCGATAAGAATAGGTTCTATTATGACTCAGTTTCAAGAAAGAAGTGAGAGTTAAAGAGGAAGAGTTTCTATAAAACGACTTCTCATGAGATACTTACCAACCCGAGCTAGAATGTGAATGAGTTTTTATTATCTGAATTCGTGCAGATGATAATGTTAGCAGAGACTTGTAGAGCGGCCTTCGCACCATTTTTCCCAGGAATAATTGTGTATTAGTGGCCCATAGTGACGTTGCTCTGCCAGAATATAGCCGAAACGTGGACAGTGTGTTCAGTCATCTCGAGAATGTACATAGATGAATTACTTGCTTTGAGGTTACCGAGGGAGGGGCGGTTTGGCAGCCAGCCACTCTCTATCAACGCTCCAGGGCGCGCTCGCTCTCACTCGCTCACATCGGGGTCCTCGCGTCTATCATATATCCGTTCCATCAGATCTGCTTAGGAGAGCCCATGCCACCCGATCAAATGTAATCACGTGGGCATAGTACCTTAGGACGATGGTAAGCGAGAGAAGGTGGACGAGAGGATGGATGCCAGTAATTTCGCTCCAGAGAGTGGTTGAGTTATCGTAGAACTAGGACGGGGAAGAGAATTTTGGCCTTTTCAGCTTGGAGAAGTTAGAACAGAGGCACCTACAGTATCGAATCAAGAAGGAGGAAAGGCCAGATTTAACAGACGCTGTTGGACCTCTTTTTGGAAGAGGCCAGAAAGATTTAATCAAGTAGGCTCTAGACCCAAGCGAGGTTTAAGAGTCGCCTCGTTACTGGATTTAAATTCCCTGGCGTTTCTTTCGCTAGTCTCAGAAGGAAGAATATCAACTCCTCGCTTCACGATTTAGCTATTGAATCGAGTCAAAAATTAGACTCATGAGTGTCTAAGGTATAAGAATACGAAGTAATTTTATACACCCATTATAATAGATTAAATGACGACTATGTCTTCTAAGCCTTACATTAGGCACGAGAATAAGGTCGATATCGAAACCATAGGATTTTGGGTAAGTAGAAGATTATAGTCGAAGAAGGAATGAACCTGCTCATTATATTATATATATAATACTGAGTCAGAATATTTACATGCTCACCTTAGTAGGGCAGAGCTGCCGAAAGCGTCACCGAGAGTCTAAAGCATAGATCATTATTCACCATAAATATAGTTTATAGCGAAGAATATGCAGATCGACAAGGTCATACCCATTAACACGAATCAAAAAGTGCCTAATGAAATAAAACGCATAGGGCAGGAGAATGGAAGCTTGTAGGAATAGGCCAGTATTTAAAAGTTAAGCAGATAATAGCTTTTGGTTGTCGAGAATTATAGTACCAAATAGGAGCGAAAGGTTAGTGTATATTATGAGTAGATAAGGACTTTAGTTGTGATAAACATTAAGTCAAGTTTTCATAATATATTAGAATTGCGGTGGGACTTTCTCTTGGAAAATGTGATGATAGGTCTCTCTTTTAGATTAGTTTGTCATCATGTAGTAAGATTTAAAGGAATTTTTGTGAGTAATGCAACTGACACCAGAATCAGAATGTAGCTTACTCTCCCCACCTAAATAGTATGGGAGGACGCCCCTCAATTCTCTACTCGTAATGTGATTCAGATCTGCGATAGACTCGCATTAAAACTAAGCATGCAGTGGGTCGGCTCCCTGCGGATCATTTGGGACTCGCACGCATAGATAAAAAGTGCTCGTGAGAGGTATAGTAGAGCTATATTTCAACAAGAAGAGTGACAATACTGTTCTAGCTTTGGAGAGACATCAGATCAGCGGGCACTAGCCCCCAACCAGCTTTATCTCAGTCGTAAAGGTAGAATAGCGTGTTGAGCCCTAAATGTAGATCCAGAAGAGATACGGCTAAGATTAATACTAGAATATCATACGAGAGACGTGTTGAACTAAATGTAGTGCTATTGATAATTTTTACAGGTACCGCATCGCACATAACATCCTGTTCAGAGACGGAATTAATGGATAAAATTAAGTTATTAGTATATGATAGGTATTGCTATTTTAATAAATCGAGTTAGGTGGTTGTAAATTTTGAAGTGAATCTCAGTGTAGCGCTCTTTACAGTCAGATGAGCTATTAAGATGGGTTATATGGTTTAGAGAAGTATAAGATAGGTGATATTCTTATTATGGATAATCTACGATAACAGTATTAAGAATATTTAATCGCTCACCGCGGATGTTGTAAAAAAGTGTATACACTATAGAGACCCTGCGTCCTACGACCAAATTGTGCGCAATCTATATTACACGCATCTTATACTGATGCAAGCTACACCGATGATAGTATCGTCTCTCTCTCACACTAATCTTTGAGTATGGGAGAGTGGAAATAACAAGAGATGGAGTTTGTTTGTTGTGTGTAGGTGTAGTCGGTGTGTTGTGTAGTGTGTAAGATAGTCACATTATTGGGGTAGATGCTCACGGGCTTTTCTATTAATCTTTTTACTCTCTCTCTCTTATCACGCGTGTCTTAGAATCTACATACTTATGTATCTGAATTATAATTTTAAACAATGACTCTAGTCTCATACTCATAAGCGTTATTTGCTCTTGTTTGAGTAACAGTCTTCTCACGCAGCGAGTCCGCACTCATACACCCTTAAGCGAGGGGTACCTCAGGTTTATCGTACTAAAACTACTGGATACTGTAGTTTCATATTTCCGTGGCTGGAGGAGTGGGGATGATGTGGGTCGTAGTCGTCAATCCATAATCTCTCCCTGGTAACTACCGTTCTCGTGCAAGTCTCGGAGAATTCTCGCCGTACGTACCGCTTCAGATGCTCGTCGCTCGGTACGTCTAATTCTTTTGCATGTCTCCTATATATCTCTACCACTACTCACAGATTGTCTCGCTTCAGCTACACTAGTTCTAGCTAAACAGAAAACCGCTTTTCACTCTGTGGCTTGTGAAGAGATAATGTTAACATACGCAGAGTATCGACGAGTACGCTGTTTAGTATACTCATTTTTCATCCGCTACTCACGATGAGGGTCCTCCATACTGTTAAGGAGGATTTCGAATGTAACAGACACTGAAGAGAATAGTGTAGGCGGTCTATCTCTTCCATTACCTCGATCTTACAGCTGTGCGGAGGAGGCGAAATTCATGCGGAATTCTTAACGTATGGGAGCAAGCTGAAATCAAAGACCTACCACACATTCCGGATAGTCCCAAACCAAATTCTTGACACACTTGACTATTTTTCACAATAGTCCTTTCTCTCTAGAATCATCTTATGTCGAATCTTCGCGTCAGCGTATTGGATAGAATGTCTGGATAACCTTTATAATCTATATTGCATTTAATACCTACCTTCTGTCAGGACCGCTTAGCTTTCACACTACTTGTTTATGCTGTTTATTAACTGGTTTGATCGGGTCGATGGCGGGTCCTATGGGTCGACATATCTTCAGTCGACATAATAAATATCGGTATGACACTAGCTTTGACTTTGAGTTGACGCCTTCGGCTTCTGCACCACTAAAAGTAGTGTGAGAGCTCATTATACGCTTGAGGAATGAAAGCGATGCAATATAGCATTGGGGTTAGCAAATGATATAGTAGGTTTCACTACTCCTATCTCATTCGACATATAAATCTTTCTCATCTCCTTACATTATTCCTAATTGGTCTTCAGATCGTACCCATAGTCTTCATACTTGAGACCTTAATTCAAGGCTTTAGAGACCTCAAGCTCGATATACCATAGATAATAATTCTGTAATTCACTATATACTCGCTTATATCTTATATCAACATTTACAGTTACTTCAGAAAGTAGTTGCTAGAGATATATATCAACTTCGCTACGACATATAGCAAAAGCGGAGGCTTTTCCATAAAACGAAGGTGGACCTCAATCCCTCACACCTACACGGCGGGTGATTCCACTCCACTTTAATAACACTACTTACCCCCTTTTTGGGGAGGTTTGTTAGCTACTCTAACACTGGTTTAAAAATCCCGTTTTTTCTTATTTTCTACCTTGAGGCCCCTCTCTTTCTGTTATATTATTTGAGAGAACACCACATAAAAACAAACTGCCTATATTAGGGGGTCGCCTCGTATGCACGGCTATCGTTCGAGTCAAACTCTGCTTTCACTCCTACGCGTTATATTCGTTTGAGGTGCTCACCTGCTGCTGCTACTGTCAGGTACGCAACTGTGAATAGTGCCGAGAAACACAAATGCTTCTTCGTGCCTTATTTTACGTCACTGAGATACTCACCCTGGAATTCGATTGATAGGGACGATTTCACTCCTGCACTTTCCCTAGCGTGTTAATGGCGTATATGGGTTCCAACTGTATACTTGCTATATGATGATTTCATTGTTTACGTGAGATAGATCATATTGGGCAATCTTAGAGTGTCATATACGTTTAAAGTGCAGGAGAGTGACTCACGGATGGCTATATCCTCCACCGTAGTTTTGCGGGAAAGTCGTGCTTCAAGCTGGCTACTTCCACTACTCGTTCATACTTATAATATTACTCTATGTCTAAAAATACTAAACTACTATTTCACCTTTGTAGTTGGATAAGCTACTGACTCACTGATACACCTAATATCCGAATAAATAAGGTAAAAGCGCTCTGATCTCCTTTACTATCATGCCATTAGCTTCACGCTTCATTCATATTCATATGATCTATTGTAAAACCCCTCTCTTAACCATTACTCACTTCTTAAGACATTCATGGAATTCATATTCTCTTCATTTTCTAGATCGCAGTACGGCTTTTAGGCGTTCGAAGGATCTACTGGATGGATATACTTTCGCTATTTAAGCCGATTTATGGATTTATTCGCCTTTAGGTAACTCTACGGTGAGACTCATTGCGTTGGATGGCGCTTGCATATTATTAAAAGTCATATTGACCTGGGTAATTAGCACGCGTCACTGCTCTCCAAGCTCCACCTCTTTGTGGTTTCTCTTCTCTTTTTACTACTCTTATGTTCTAGTTACTTTCTTACAAATGCTTACAATATCGGACTGTTGTATTGATGTGTAGCGACTTTATCTTCCCATTTCTGCCAATAGGTTGTGATGCCCAAGAGGTTCTGTCTTTATCACTCATTAACTTTAGTGTACACTGATATTTTTCTCATTTTAATCATAGAACTCTCTATACGTCACCTGCACATCTATCTCATTAATTGCATGATGGCTCCTGACATAGCACATGGACTCGCGCTTCATCTATTCATTGTGAAGATTTCTGCGTCCGTTATTTAACTCATATGAATCATCGAGTTCTTCAACCTCATATATGCCTGATTTTAGCCTTCTGCGATGACATTCTGGATTAGGAGATTATGCCGTAGGGAGCTGCGGTACTGAAACGCTATGTGAATTTTTACCCTTAGGCTATCTATATATAAAATTCGAACGTATATCTTCAATTTTCTCACGATATGCCTAAGATGTCAAATTCATAGATTTACATATATCTCGGTCTCTCGACGGAGAGATTCTCTCGTCTCATCACCTGTTTAGACACATTAGACCGGATCCCTTTGTGCGCTTTAACATATAAAATAAAAAATGCTATTGGTTAACTCTACAACTTTCAGCACAAGGATCATTTGCGTATAGCTGACGAGCTCAAATGTCACTGAGAGAGTTCATAGAATATTTAATAGATCTTTGCCGTTAGGACGTGGTTTATTGATCCTCGTCCACAGTTAACTGACCAGTTCAAGATACATTGGGCTCTCAATTTCGCCTTGTATGGAGTACTCGCCTGCAAATATAGGGGGGGCCTCAGTTTCCCTCACGGATTCGTTTTGCATAGTTGATGGAAGTCTATAGTGCACAAGAACAATTCTTATAATTTTGTCCGTTTCTGTCTTAACGTTACACTCTTGGACATACGGTCTTGACGGAGCGTCGTTATGTTTGGTGTGTTTTGTCTCTTTTTCTCTATAGGTCCTTCAAGAGTACATCACTTGTTGGAGCTGCAATGATGCTTCGAGGGAGCTTTTCCCAATGGCGTGTGCTAACTGTATATTATAAGAGACTCGACTCCGTGTTCGCTCAAGACACAAGGAGAGGTGTATTTGCTAGGTCGCACCAATAACGTTTTTGTGATATTGTGGATTAGTTTGAGCACCCCAGACCTAGTACGCCCCATGCGCGCTTAGATCGCTTCGTGTGAGAGCTGGTGCTCGTAGATATGTCTTGTGGAATTCCTCTTTCTCAAATCTTGCAGTGTTTCCTACACATAGTTTATTATCTCTCTGTCACCTTGTAACAGGAAAACGCGCGTTCATGGTGCTCATCTGCGTAATAAATTTGGCGGTTGGGTGTGATCGTGAGGATTTATTGTTGTATGATTTAGAAACATCCATCCCTTGTTGACACCTCATCGCGCATATTTACACCGTTGAAGCGGTGGTCGCAATCTGATAAAATCAACAATAAATAAATTATGATTATCTTGATAGGGCCTATGCAGGTTTTTTTCTGTAGTGTTTCAATTAGACCATAGGACTATAATAACTATTTTGCTTACTTAAATATTCCAGCTTTTTCATAGACAACTGAAATCAGCATATAAAATGATCTGATATACTTAGGTGTATTGTTTGAGCTGATAGATAGCGTTGTATCCCAAAAAACATCTTGACAAATTTTTTTTCTTTGAGATGGTATTGACTATGTGTTCAGAGATTGGTTGGAAATGCTCAACTAGAAATCTAGAGACATTCGCCAACTAATAAGTACAATCTTTCTTTTAGTTCTCTTAATAATTTTTTATTATATTTATTTTCAACTAACGCACTATTTTGTCGAATCGAGTTTGTCTCATTTGGTGTCACATACTATTGTTGACGTGTGTTTTCTGTTGTTCATAACTCCTCATATAAATAGTTCTAGGTATTATGAATTAAAGAATTTATTAATAGTTTTAAGTTTTTTAAATTTAAAATTAAATAATTACTTGATATTTTAATTACTTATTACTTAAATCATTTCGTAACCCTAATCGATTTTTTCGGAACCTAAATCCAAAAGCGTATAGATTAATATCAAACTCTTGTAATTATACGTCATACTTACATTCATTTCAGGTAAGGAAATAATCAACTCTTAATTATATATAATAAATAACGTAAAATTAACTAGTAAAAAAAATACAAAATATCGATTTTCCCAGATTCCATTAATCTCATCGTCATTATACTTCATACAATAAACAATATCAATTAATTTAACTCTATGTGTCATTAGCATAATCTTTTCATGAATTATAAAATTAGATATAATAAACCCCTATGTCCTGTTTTTATTAACTTCCCAAATTTTCCCTTTTATATTGTCTTAGGGATAATAATATGTAACCAGCCTCGTAATATACCTCTCAAAGTAAAATTACAATACAATCATAAGATTCAACGTACGTAATATTATCATTATGCTTAATTACAGTATATATATCATGATAATTGTTCTACTAATATACCCTTTGTATTTTTTCATAAATGTCAATTCAATTATTAACTATATTTAGAGCTAAGTATATAATACTTTTATTTATAATATAAATATATTAAGATAATGTATTAAATAATTAATATAGTATGAAATATAATAAATTTTTTGTAATACTTTGAACAATTAACTATATAAGTAATTTTACTTATTTGGAATTTACTAATATAATTTATTAATAATATATTCATTAATTATTAATTATATATTATTAATTATATATTTTATATAATATATATATTATATTTATATATATATTTAATTTTAATTATTATTCTTAATTAATATTTAAATTTAATTTATTAATATTATATTAAATATATATATATTACAATATTAATAATATAATATATATATTTATATATATAATATAATATTATAATAATATAATATTTATATATATTCTAATATAATATATATATTATAAAGTATATTTATATATTATTAATTAATAATTATATTAATATATATATATAATAATATTATTAATATATAATATATATATTTATATAAAATATTAATTATAATATAATTATATAATATTTAATAAATTATATTAATTAATTCATATAATTATATATATATATATATAATATTATATATAATATAATATTATATATTATTATAATTATTTATAATATTATATATAATAGTATGGGAATAAGGAACTACCAAGCGTTACCTTTAGATGCCTACTATTAGCAGTTGCCTGTTGGAAATAATTGACTGTCAATGAGCTCTTCAACTCTTCTAGTTTTATAATAGCCTAAGGGCATTTTACTCGTATAGTGATTCAATAATATAACATAACGCTACATCAGTAAATAAGTAAATTACGAGTTATATTTAATAATATATTAATATTATATATAAATATTTTATTATTTTATTTTTTTTTATTTATTATTAATAAAATCTATTAATATATTTTATTTATTTTATCCAATCCTGATAAAATGGCATATTATTGGACGGTTTATTTTCTTCTTTATATATTAAAATACAATCTATTATATATTTTATATTATTATATTTATGTATACGTTTATGTATTTATGTTACTTATGTTATTAATTGAGTGGTTAGTTGTTTCCATGCGCTGTTCGTTCTTTCACGCGTCAATGGTGAAGACAGACAGACACACACACACGACTTAAATAACTATCATAAAGATTACCAACTCTACAATTCATATATATTTATCTGATAATACACTCATCACTCATCACACTCAAATACATAATCATTATCCTAGCCTAAAATGCTAAATCAGATAAAATATACCAGTGTCTATTTATAAGTACTATTTTCTCTAGTAATGATAATAATATTTTAATATTAAAATCCATTTCTCTGATTAATTATTAATTAATTAATATAATTTCCTAAAAATATGTATATTTCTATGAAAAGAGATATTTAAATAGATTATTATATTATATTATATTATATTTTAATATTATATTTTACAGATATATAAAGTTACTAGGGAGATTAGGTGAATAAAATTATGCACTAAAAATTAAATATATATTAATATATATATATTTATATTAATATATAATATTATTTATATATCATATATATATATATATATTTATAAATATTGATGTATATATATATATACATATAATATATATTTATATAATATATATATATATTTATATAATTTTATATATTATATATATATCTAAGTAAGGCGATCTATACTACTATCGCACTCGTTATGTCTATATACTTTACGTTTATAGTCATTCAAGATATATATTTAATACTCAACTTATGTAATATTAAAATATTAATATATAAATCAATAAATTTTTATTTATAATATTAAATAATTTATATTTCATTTTATTATAAATATGTTTTTATCTTATCTATCTATTTTTATATACATAATAATTTTATTTATTATATATTATAATATATAATATATTATATATAATATTTTGTAATTAATTATTTATACGTATAATTTTAATATATATATATATATTTTCATATATATATCTATATAATTTATATAATTTTTATTATCATAATCATATTTCATTTTATTATTAAATCATTGGAAGTTAATGAATCAAATTATTATGCTATGGTTTATTTACATGGATTCCGCCGGACCTTTAACCTCGTCTTGTCCCGCCTTACATTTGATTATTATAAAAAGGAAAAAAAAAAAAAATATTTGCATTTCAGCTAATTAGTGATTTTTCGCATTCGCACTCGGACACATGCAAATGCGAATATAAAACACTTATGGTACTTTTTTGGAAAAATAAAAAATTTGGAACTGTCGCTTTATTTGTTGTTATACTCCAGTTTGACCCTGACATTATTTAAGTGGACGATTGCGGCGTGCAACACCTATTATGTAATTTACTTTGTTTTTTTAGGATAGAAGGGATAGATACCATCACGCCGTGAGAAACGGATTTCGTGTATGTACAAAAATGTTTGCTCTATATTGTCATCAGACATATGCAAAAATTGTGCGTTTTCGATCTTTTTGTAAATTTCATTCCAATATTGTGCTGAATCCAAGGCATTTTTTATGCAAGCAATTTTTAACAGTGAATTTCCGCTAAAGATGTTACTACAAATTAAGATTTTTATCAGGGTCGGGATTTCACTGAATTTATACTTGCATACAGCAAATATTTTATGAAATAATCAGCAAATATTGCAGCATATTTAAATAATACTAGAGATTGGTTTTGTGATTTTATAGTATATTTTTTTTTTGTTTGAACTTTTTTTATTTTATCCCTTATTAAAATTATTTAAAGTAATCAATAGAATTATAATACATAGTTTTATTAAAATATTTATATGGACATGAATACATATTTTCTCTTCAAATGTTAGTTTATGCAAATGTATATTCAGTAAAAAATTAGTATAAAAACTAAAAACGAAGAGTATATAAAAGGTTGAAATTTAGTGTTCGCCTTAAGATGTTTGCATATCAAATTAAAAAAAAAGTTGTTTTTTTAGTCAATAGTCAAGAAGTTTGTATACCTGTTAGAGCAGTGGTTTCAAAAACCGTTTGAGGAAATATACTACAAAATTTTTATAAAAATCTTGAATAAAATTGAAATTTCGCAAGTGTGCCTTAACGATGTTTGTATCAGAATTATAAAAAACATTAATTCTAAAAAGATGAAAAGGAAAAAAAAGTTAAAAAAAAAACATTTTTTCTTATGTATTTATTCTTATTATTTTATTTTTTTTTGCAATATCGGCTTTAAGTAACTTTAAGGTTTAAAATATTTTGCGCAATCATTATAATTACAATTCATATTATGTTTAATGCTAACAATAAAATATATTTATGTCAAGAGTTTAATTAAGAAAACTTTCAGAGTTCATGTATATTTAACGTTATATAAAGTAATACTCACACATTGTTGTAATAGATAATAATTATTATTTTTATTATGTTCTATACCAAAGCCTTTATTGACGCGCTGTCCATGAGGAAATCACTAATACATTTTTATTAAAAATGAATTTTAATCAATACGTGGTTAGTATAAAAACATTGTTGAGCGTACAGAAAATTTTATTCATAAATTAAATAGTATAGTGTGTTGGTGTCGAGTAATAAAGGTAACTAAAAACTTTTTACTTAATTATATTAGTTTATGAATTAATTAATTTTAAATTTTAAAATACTTCCAAAATCCTTATTAAAATATAAATTGCGGGAATTTCAAAAATAAAAACCATAGCAACTATTTTTTAAAATTTGCTTATACATATACACGCTCAATTTGCAGTTAGCAGTTATATAATTTGGGGAAGGTAGATACATTTTTTTATGTTTACTTTAGAATAATATTTTGTAATGCCAATTAGTTATTATGAACAGCTGCTACATTTAGGGATACATTTTCAAAGTTTTATTCAATTGATTTTCTCGTTGAATCTTCAGCTCGAGAAAACTGTTGGGCATGTTATCAAATATTTTAATTCACTAAATAGAAATTGATGTATATAATAAGAGGGAGAGAGATGATTGAGGTATAAGAGGTACACAAAGCAGTGTGAAAGGGAGTCATATGCGGATCGAGAGCTTTTAACTATCCAAAGGAAATGGCAACATAATAAGATTAGAATTTAAGTGCTTTTATTAATTTTACATATAAAAGAACATACTCGTTTCCAAAATTCTTCATATTTTTTTGTTCTATTTCGCATAGTTATTGCAGAAGGAACTACTGCTACTAAGTTCAACAATTTACATTTTTTGTTATTTTAGATCATTAAATGTTCTTGTAAACTCAATTAGGTGGTTTTGCGCTATGCATAATGGGGAAATTTTTTTGAAGAGATAAAAAGAATTTTTATTCATACATGCACAAATCAAAGTATATTATCCTTTTAAATTTAGAATTATCAAAAATTTTTGTATTTTCACTACTATACTTATTATATTATAATATAGTACCTAAAACTATTAATAATATAATTTGGTTTATTCATAGTGATTTTATTCTATTTTAATATGACTATATATCAAAAATTGAATACCCTATATCCCTTATGTAATAGAAATTGATGAATAAATATTTTTATGCATGTTCTGAAAATAACTAGACCATTTCGAAGAGATGTATTATTCTACACTAGAAAGTTTGTTCAAATAACTCTAAAATTCATAAAATTATTTTGATGATATAATTTAAAACTCTAATCAAGATAAACGAAGCCCATCTTACCCAGCGTCATCTTCTTAGAATGTAGTTATTATTAGTATCTCCACTTTATTGGGAGGTGCAGAGCTTCTCTTATAAAATATTACAT
>JABUQX010069082.1:50000-87144 GCA_015478945.1 Trachelipus rathkii
AATAATAAATTAATATAATATTATATATAATATTATATATATATATATATATATAAGTGAATTAATTTAATATATATAATAATATATATATATATAGATAATCATATATAATTAAATATGTAAATTAATTTCATATTATATATATAAGTATATATATATATATAATTTATATATACTGTATATCATATATATATATACTAATATCTTATTTTATTAAGTGAGTGCAATGGCTAAACTCGAAGGGATTTAGTTTTAACTTTCGAGAGTGATCTTAAATTTAGCTCCTATGCTTGTAAGCTGTCTTGTTTTTTATTTTAGGTTAGTGACCTACCATTTGCCTTTAGTTCTATAATTAGGGAGTTATTGACCTAATTTCTGGTCTTACTTAATTCAGTCCGCATCATCTTTAAACATCCTAATTACCTTGTTGCTATATTTATTCAAGTTTCTGGAATGGCTTTACTTTAAACGGGGATCAATTCCTTACTTAGTTTACTCGGCCCAATAGATGGGGTCAATGTTTAACACAACCATTTGTCGTAACTTATTTCTCATAATAGGGTCGAGCTTAATCAGGGGATATAACCGACAATAAGAGAGCAAAGATGATTTTAATATATATATTCGTTGTATTTCTATTATGACTACGACCACACGAACTGCATTGCTCTTATATCAAAAAGAAAAACAGCATATTTCTATTTTATTTCATTACTAAGTGGTATCACTTAACTCCCATTTTTTTCTTATATTGGTTTATTCTAGCGTGATACTATATATAATATTTACCTATTTGCTTGTTCTTTATTGATATTTGAAAATACCGTAACAGTAATCCCAGTTCTTTTTCTTTTATATTTGAGATAGTCGACGTACATATTGAACTACCATTCTTCTTAACATATTGTCAGTTATCTTATTTACTTTATACTGTTATCACGTGACATCACTAATTGCTTATGTCACTCTAAAGCAAAGTGCCAGACTACATTGGAATAATATTTAATAATAACATATAATAATTTATTATAATTAAATAACTATAATATATAATTAATATATATAATATATAAATATATAGTGATAATTTATATACTTAATATATTTAATAATATATCATAATATTATATTAATATATAGTTAAGTTATATAACTCATATATTATATAATATGATTTGAATAAAACGCAATATTAAATATTATCTGATTTAATTACACAACTATATATGACTATTCATCATATAAGGTGTTTTTCTCTTATGATTCGTTAATATTATCCTCTATGTAGTATAAGTATATAATGTATAATTTTTTAAGTGGGGCACTGGCTAACATCGCGTAGGAATTTGTTAAATTTTCGAGGTCTTTATTAATTTCTGATTGAACTCTTGCCTCTGTAATAACTGTGCCTCAATGGGAGTATAGGGTCTCTGTGGCACTATCCAATTGGTGCTCTTGTTCGTGCGGTAACGGGACTATATTGGGGTGGTTATCTTAGGACACCTGTCTGAGTTTTCTGGCGTTCTTAAATTATACGCGTGTGGATAGGTCTATAAGGTAATTAAACTTCTTTGAAAAGTCAGGGAATAATTCATTTTATATTTTTTTGCAGTTTCTTGTTTTTCTTATATTGGGAATTTCAGGTTGACTGCCAAGTTCTTTAGCTTGTTCTTTATTGATTATTTCATGGTGCATCACGTTTCGCTCCTTGTTTACATGGGCCCTGCACTTCTTGCGCACCTTATCGTGTTTCTTCCTAGAGATGAGAGTAAAAGCTGATCGGTGTAAGTCCACGACATTACTTGATGTTCTGTTATAAGTCTAGTGTTCGCGTTGTTGTTGCGTACGAGCGTAGGAGAGCTGTCGCATCTTCATGGTAGTACTCTGAGGTTTCTTGTAGTTGTAGTTATCAGGAGATTTTTGGTGAGCGGAGTCGCTTTGTGCTGGGTGTGGTGTGTATCTTTGGGTTGCACCATTGGTAGTAGTTCTAGGCTCATACTCGTTTCTATACTCTCTCATTTAGTCAGTTTGTTCGTTTATTATTATGTGTGTGTGGTAGATTCGAGTTGTGCTGGATGGTCTGGTGCGGTGTGGGTACTGCTGTGTGTTAAATTATATGGTTATATTATGTATTTGAGTGTTTAGGCCAAGGCGTGGTGCCTTGTATGTTGGTTGCTGACCTGATTTACCGCCACAATCGGTACACTAGAGCGTTTGTGTTAATTATAGTTTGTCTGCTTGCTGATGCATCGCGTTGAGGAGGTGATGATGGTTACGTATAAAACATTTTGTAGTCTTTTCATCAATTCAACTATCATATCAGTTTTCAGAAAGTGTCTATGATCTGATTCTCGTCGGATGTCTGCGTGTTATGTGTCTTCTGTTCTCGTGTTGATTTGAGGGTATGATTGTGCCGAGTAGTTTTGTCTTGAGTTTGCTTCGCCGCTGGCTATTTGAGATCTATTGTTGTTGCCGGGGTGGGTTTGATCAAGTGCGTGTTGTAGAGTATTGGTCGTGAGAGAGTGATGGCGGTAGCGGCAGAGGTAGGTCAGGTGTGGTCAAGGTCTGTTAAGATCTATGTCAATTTTTGCTATGGCGATCTCTGGTATTTATCTTTATTTTTTTTTTTTTTTCGGGTGCCAAAGATACCAGTGGAAAACTTTGACGAGGTGTCGGATTGTGTAGACTGTTTGTTCTCCAAGATCAAGTCTGAAAAATATTATTATTATTATTACTAATATTTTTTTTCTCTAATTAATTAATTTTACAATTAGTAAACTATTTCACTTTATTATCATATTAAGCGATACAACTTATTTAATAAGTGACATAGGAGACAGGTAAGTATTATATATTCATATTATTAGCTTATAGCTGGACTAATAATAATGAGTATCGTACTATACTAACTATTAAAATGTATTAGTAATAGATTTATACTTGTTGAGTATTATAGCGAGCACTGTTGCCAGGGCTGATTGTGAAAGAGGTATGTACAATGTCAAGTGCATTGGGCTGTAATATTTTCGTGTATGGGGGCTGTGATATATTTGGGTTGTGAATGATGTAACTGTGATTGTGGATTTTGCAATATAACTAACTTTAATTAAATGGGGAGCTGCAGAGGTAGGAGCTTAACCTCCGGGCATAGCCTATTAAGGTACTTGGTTAGGCCGTTGGTTTGATATTGAAAGATTTGGTTCCTTTGGACGGGTTTAATTATCTTCGGAAATTAATTGGCTGTATGATTCGAGCCCCATTGACTTTGGTCTTCTTGTACATAATTTGGTTGGTTATTTGATACCTCATCTTAGTTTCTTTCGAGTTTTTTCACTATTTAGAGGCCTCATTATACTGACGCAAGTCGTACGGGAGCCCCCAACACTGCTTTGGTTCCTATAATTCTATTCATGTTTGGTCGTTGTTATCATGATTTCTATAATTAGGGTTTTATCAGGTGGACGGACGTCTTAAGGTTACTATTCTTTTCGAGAGTATATAGTAATTTGGCAGGAAGAGGGTCTCACGTCCCCCCTCCTCCCAGTTGGCTGGTTCTGTCAAGTTAATCTGGGGGGTTTATCTTTTGTATCAATTTTGCTGGTTTTCATAAATGGTGTTGTAATGTTAGGTTTAGACCGGACGAGTTTCTTATGTACATTTGTATCTTTTATAATGTTAAGGTTTTCTCTTATATGTTCTTTTACATTGGGGATCAATCTCGACGTAGCTTTACCTTCTGAGTTTTCACCGCCACTTTTGTTATTCTATTATATAATGGGGAGTACTCTCGAGGTTTCCTTCTTATACCCAGTTGCTTTTATGTATATATAGGAGAGGCGAGATCATTCGCACATACACACTGGGACTGAATTGCTCATAACCTCACCGTTAACTAGTATTATGGCTTTTTTATTTCTATATTGTGTTCACTTTCTGAAGACCGAGATTAGTCCTTCTGCAAACACTTTCTCTCAAATATAGTTTTTCTTTTATATCTAGATATAATTTGTCAACAAAACTTTCACTAAATTAAATCTGCAGTTGCCATCAATACATTTGGGGGTGAGAAATTTCAAGATAGTTATGATACTAATATATATACATATATGAGTTTTCTAATCTTACATATAGTGAGTGAAGAATGTATAGGTACGATTATATATAAGAGCAAAGTACCTAACTCTAATGGTGTACGTGTTTATCATTGGGTAGTGAATGAGGTTTCTGACACATTACAAATAAACCAGTTAGGGGGAAAGTATCTCGAAGTAACTCTTATTATAATAACGTTTTAAGAACTCTATGTATTTCCTTTTAGAAGGAGTTTAGATAACATTTGTAAGATTTGCTTATATTTTTATATTCTACAGGGGTTTGTTTAATTTGAACTCATGTTCTCTTCTCTGGCCAATACAAGCAGTAAATATTCTGTTAGTGTTTTAAAGAATATCACTTCGCATTTAATGCTTGCTTTTAGAGTGAAAAATATTCCTGTGTTTTAAATGAAAATACAATTTAAACAGAGACTATTTACATGGATAGAACGTGAGGAATCAGGGAAACTAGAGTGGAATACTCGTTGCTATTCTCGGGGCCTATTAAATACTATGAAGTTCAATTGGTGTGCGGGTGTGATAATGTCTCATCTTAATTTACTCGGAATTATTGGGGGTTTATACAGTGTTTTTGGTACCCATCCATTTCTTTTGTCTTATATTCCATATTGGTCCAGTGGTTTCTGATTTCCGGGATCACCCCTAAGGCTTCTTATCATTCATATTGGGCTCTCATTTACGCCCCTAGGTGCTTGTTCCCTCTTAGAGTTTCAGTTACATTATGTTTTGATTATTATTGAGCGATCGTTTTTCAGTGATGAACCCTAGGTGGTCTTTCTTATATTTGGGGTACGTACTCCAGTCTCTGTTCTCTTTCATATACTGTGGGGTTAAGTGACCCAGTTGCTGGGTCTTAATTGGGTTACGTCTGATCTCCTAGCAATGTTCTTGTGCGCACTGTAAATTAATTAGTACACATTTTTACTATATGTACTTCTCATTATTACATTGGATTATGTCACTTCTCACCAGCGTTTGCTTTTTGTAATATATCAGAGTTCCTGGTTCATAATCTCCCATTCTCCTTTAAAATATTTAATAATAGAAAGCCTCAAATTTTAGCTTTGCCACATAAAACAACTGTCGACGGCAGCAACTCTGTAACACAGACCCAGATTGGTCCTTGTGACTTCGTATTGCGGTTATGGAGTTCAACTTTTCTGTTTCGAACCCCAGTCACACTTGTTTTTCCAGATCACACTTGATTATAAGGTTAACAGTTAATTCTGTATATATATTTTTCTTGAGATCTACTTCGGTAATATGCAATATAGAGCAAGTTTATCACAGACATTCCTTTATACTATTTTTTATTTTTCTTAAAAATAAAAAGCACTTTATAGAGGATCACTACATTATGTGTATTAAAAAGAGTGTGTGTATATATATAATAGACAATGTTAAGAGAACTATTAAATTTGTGTCAATGTTTATTTAATTTTTGACTCGTCCCGTGTTATTATCAACTATCTTTAGTACGTCGTATAAAAATTAAATCTTTAATTAATTAAGTTTAATTAAGATATTAAAAAAGTAAAACTAATAGAATAATAACATTCGAATAATTAATGTCTTATATTAATATAAATATAATGATAATAATTATTAATGAATAAAAAGAGACTCTAGAAATCATGCAAATATCTAGTTTAAACGCGTAATAGCCGACAATGTAAAGCAGTAAAACGACATGAAGAAGTATACCAGCGCTAAAGCAGCTAAAACAAAAGCATACTAATCCCCCTAGGTGTTAAGGCTAACACCTCTAATTGATTATACTGCATTTACTGCTTTGATGAGATATGTAATAAGTATAATGCAGTTAAGCAAGCAGCTAAAGCGAGAGCTTTAACAAGCAGTAACGCAGAGAGTTTTAAAGCAGTAAAGCAGAGACTTAAAACGCAGTGAAGGCAGTAAAACAAAAGCACATTAGCTAAATTCTCGAGTAATCCCCTAGGTGTAATTTTTTAGGTGTATATCAATAGACAACCTTATCTATTGATTTACTGTCATTTATTATCTGTTCTTTAGACAGAGGAACTAATGTAAAATAATATTGTTATATTTATTAAATAACATTTTAATCTATAAATTCAAATAGTAATAGATGAAAGGAAATTGACTTTTATTATAAAAGATATGCTAAATTCACGATCTTTTTTGATTAGTTTTTTTATTTACATTGAAAAAAATGGGGCATATTTACTTAAAGCGGTATTATTTTCATTCAATAAAGAAGATTTAGAATAGTTTTAATGCCATCCCTGATTCTTATATATTTAAATTTTACTCTTTTTAATATTTTTTTGCTTCACTGATTATTAGCTTTTATTTTCTAGAATATTGGTTAACTTGGAACCTCCAATTTTGGTCCCTGGTTTTCTTATCATAATTAGGTTATTTGACCTAAGTTCTGGTTCTAATAATTATAAGAATGACACCTTTAACCCAGTAGCTTGGTGAACCTTTATAATTTTTCAAGGTTATTGTACTTATTTTTTTTATATGGGTCGTCGTGCCCCTAATTGACGTGTTCTTGTAATATATTGGGGGGGTCCCAGCGTACCCTAGATTGCTCTTTATCTTCAATTGGGGAGTGAGGTGTAGTTAACTAACCAGTTGGCATGGGTTCTTTATATAGGCTGACATCGTTGTACACCAAGCTGAGCTTGTTTACCTTTATATTTAAAATTATATGAGTTTCTTTTTATTACAATTGGGAAGTGCTACTAGCACCATTCTATTTAGTTCTTTATATATAATTGAGGTTCTGCAGTTACACCCTAGATTGTCATTGGTCTATATAATTATAGGGGTCAATATCCAGGTGTAGCTTATCTTTATATGATGGACGTGAACCCAGTTACACTTGCTTTATCATTATGTCATTTTCTTTTCTTTACATGTAGTATTATCTATAGTAAACGGTGACACTAAGTTCACGTTGTCTTTAATTGCCAGTTACAGATTAACACTTGGGAAATATATATTAAAATCTTATATATGATATATATCTGATATTAATATATAATATTATATATATATATATAATTATTAAATACTATATTATATATTGAATTATATATAATAGACTTAAGTCATATTTACATTAGACCTAGTAATATATATAACTATATTATATATATATATTTATAAATATCAAAAATATAATATAAATATATTTAATATATAATATTTACGATTTTATAAATGGCAACTGCTAACTACGTATATATATATTTTTTTGGTCTTTAAATTTGGCTTCTGCTAGTTATGCTTAGTGCGTGAGAATATTGGATACGTTGTACTACCATTTGCTTGTGTATTTCAATATGGTAGTTGATTTTACCACTAATTACTGTATGTTCTTAACATCGGGCTCACAGGACCTTCTATAGAAAAACCACTATATATTTCATTTCATTATTTGTCCTGATAAACGACCACAAATTAGACAATAGCGTGAGGACTTTATATATATTGGGGTTATCACTAGTTACTATATATACCAGTATGCTTGTTCTTCTATATTTGGTTATGAGTGATCCTTATACCAGTTTGCTTAGTTCTTTAAATATGGGTATCATAGGTTTTACTTGAACCCTCACAGCTGCTTGTCTTGTATTATATTATTAAAGTTATTCCTAGTGAGTTCTTTAACATTTAAGAAAGTAGAATGACTTAATTTTTTATTCTAATTATAATATAGGGTCGCGATAGCCGCACCAGTTTCTTGTTCCTTATAATGGTCACGTAACCAGCCAGTAGCTTTTTCCATGTATTATAGGTATGTGTCATCAGTAACTCACAGTTATATTTATGCTCTTCATTAAGTTATCATACAGTAATTCTTATTTACTTTACATTGTCTTACAGTAGACATATACTATTTGCTTGTTCTACTAATGCAAGATTAGCCAGATACATGGGTAAAATTATATATGTATATTAAATTGTATATTATATTAATATACATTATATATATATAGTAGTAATATAATAATAATAATATATATATATATATATATATAATAAATAAGTAAATAATATTTATATATAATAATAATATATATAATATTATATAAATTATCATTATATAAATTATAATAATGTTAAGACTATAATATAAAGTATAATAATTATAATTTATATAAAGATATAATATAATTATATGATTAAATTAAGATATAAATTTATAAATATTAATACATAAATTATAAATTATTAAATAAGATTTATAAATAATATAGTTATATATAAAATTTATACTATAAATATGATATAAATTATTATATAATATATATAAGTATAGTAGTATATAATATATATAATAATAAGAATATTATCTTAATTAAAAATAAGTTATATAAAATAAATATAAATTAAAAATATAATGAAATTTTAATATTTAAAAATTAGATATATATATAGTTAATACAATTATTGATAATCATATTACAATATATAATATATATATAGTATATATATATCTATTTATTATTAAGTAGGGCATAATGACTTAATATCTGATCGAACTTTATATGTACTTTTTATACGGGAGTCATTATAAAATTTGGTGCTTCTGACTGCTTCTATTGTATCTTTGATATTTCGTAGGTGTATTACATGATTGAACCCATATTGCTTGTCTTCATATTGGTGAGTTATTTGACCTCAAGTTCTGGTTCTAGTATGATTAGAAGGTGCGTATATATATATCTAACCATGTAAACCACCTAATTGCTTGTTTGTTTCATTTAATTTTCAGTTTTCTTGTTTTATTTTTATATTCAGATGGTCATATTCGTGACCTACTTAGTTGCTGTTCTTTAATATAGGGTACGTTACTATTACCACTGATTTGACTTGGTTCTTGCACTATTGGGTCAGTGACCCCCATGCTGTTTATTTATCGGTTACGTGACATTTAGTAATACATCCAGCTGCTTGTTTCTATACTATGTAACGTATTCTGTGCTTAACATGAGAGTCAATAAAAAGTTCATTGATTTTTCAAAATTTAATGGCATTTCTGCTGATAATAAGTTGTCATGTTCTTTAATAAACAGATTAGTCTAAAAGCATTTCTCATTTTCCTTCTATAATGAAGGTCTTAACGTGACCCAGTTTTACTGTGCTTATCATGATTGTCTAGTTTCTTATTCTTTACATTGTTTGGTTTTACTTTATATTTGTTTTTTATAATACCTTATGCAGATACACTTGGAATATATAGATTATATTATTATGATTATTAAGTTATAATAATAATAATATAATTTTAGAGAGATATAGATAAAATATATTAGATAACACTATACTATAATTTAGGAAGTAATACTATCACATTACATAAGTAAGGAGAACATAATACTATTATCACACTCGTAACTACCTCAAGGTACTAAAAACTTCAGCTAAGTATAGTTAAATATCCAGTACGAAAATATATTATATGTAATACAAATATATTTTTACCTACCTTTAAGTTTTTAAAAAACAGTTCAATCTATTAATTGACTTTTACCTAGATATCATCATAATGTACTTTCAAACAGTCCCCTATACTACATTTGCCATCCATATATGGATGATATTGCCCCATAAATGGTGCAATAGCCCTCCCTTTGGTTTAGCATTTAATTTACACTGGTTGCACCATCGCCAGGTACTTTCGGAAAGGGATTTTTGGGCGTATCTTCTCGGGGGTCCGCTTTAAAATTTTATGAGCTTCTGCCGTGTTGCTGTGTTCTGATTTAATATATATGCCGGAGGTTAAAAATTTACCCTTCATTGATTGCTCTTAGGGATAATCATTCATTAAATAATTGGAATTATTTGCAACATGATTTTTCATGAGTTTCTTTTATATTGAGGCCACTGAACCAGTAACTTGATTTGTTCCTATATTAATCTTTCTGCGTCTTTTTTAATATCTAGGTCTCGATAACCATTAATCGTTTAGCTTTGTTCTTTAGTAATCTTGGGTCACGTTTCATTCTTTGAAACCAACATATCATGCTTGTTTCTTCAATAAATTGAGGAGTAAGTGATGACCCCCAAAAATTGCGGGATAACCAGTTCTTTATATGAGAGGTGGATATAAGCATTGAAAATCCACCCACAAGTTAATGTTCTATATAATTATTGTATGAATTTATTTTCAGTGAAGTTCATTTGTAACATTGAGAGTGGATATACACTTCACACATCGCCTTATAATTTCTTTATAACCGGAGTTCCCGTGACGGAGATTTTAAACCAGTTATGTCCAATTTTGTACCTATGTTCTTTGTATAGAATGGGGAGGCGCCATAAACCACAGGATATTCTTTTTTATGTGAAGGGTTCACTTTGAGAGAGCTCACGTTAGATCTTTTTTTCTCTAATTTATTCACACATTTAGATGGCTCAAGTATCTCTCTCTATCTTTATCATTTGTTATCATATAAGTGTACTGGTGAGTAATCTTAACTCGTTACAATCAAGTTTGCCAAAACTCATTCGGGAAAAATTAAGCTATGTGTACACTTAATATATATATCAGTTTTTAATTATTTCCATATATAAGTAAATTTTATGTCTTGGTTTTATTTACCATATATTATAAAATTCTTATATATAGTTTATATAATTATAATTATTATATATATATACTATGTTAATATATATTAAAATAAATATTTAAGATTATATAATTAATACTCTATATATATACATATATATATATATATTATATATTAATAAATATTAGTATATAATTTATTTAATATATATATATAATATAACTTATTTTATAAGTTATGGGCCAACTGCTAAAACGAAGGATTTAGTATTTTTTCTTTTCGGGGACTTTAAATTTGGCTTCTGGCTAGTTGGCTTTTATCTGATATTAGGGGTTAACGTGACACTATATACCATTGTGCTTGGTTACTCTAATATTGTGAGTTATTTACCCTAGTTCTGTCTTTATATATGAGTCAAACCGACCCAGGCCTATTGTGCCTAATATATTTTCAGTTTCTTGTATTTGAGTTTTATTTTTTAATATGGTCCTCGTATTGAACAGCTAGATGCTTATGTTATCTTTATATAAATATTATGTGAGGGTCACGTTACCTACTATTATACCAGTTTATAGTCATGTCTTTATCATATTGAGTGTTAGATTAGAATCCTCTCAAGTTGCTGGTTATCTTTAGATTAATATGGAAATGTATCAGTACCCCAGCTGACTGTCATTCTTTAATTGTAAAGTTCTTGTCTTTACATTGAGTCACTTCACCCCATTATTTTTCTTATAATGGTTCGGCGTGGAGTGTTTGATTATTTGAGGAGAATTAAACATTTCCTAGATTCTAGAATGTTTTATCATCTAATCACAGTGCATCAAAGTGATTGCACACGTTTCTCATATACTAGCTATTTTCTATAAACCATAATGTTAGCCTTTTATATATTTTTCTCATTTACACAATAATGTCATCTTAAGCCTACTTACTGAATATGCTGTATCGCTATATCGATGTATGCGATCACATAGTCAAATCTTATTTTACTTATCTATTAATGTTATATTTAGAATCAATACATTAATTACGGAATCAATTTCCATAGATTAGATTTCTATTTTCTTCTTTCATTATTTATATCCTTAACAGACAGGTTATGATATATATAAATATAATTGAAGCAGCAATTATTGCCAAACTTGAGAAATATATAATCTACAAAATCTTTAGTAATATGACGTATTATAAAAATTTATTAATATATATCATATTAATTTATATAATATATAATATGACCAATATTTAATAGTTTTATAAATAAATAAGCACTTATTGCTAACCATAATTAAATTTTTATTCTTTGATATATTAATATAATATATATATAATATTAATAGTATATATATTTATATTATTATAAAGTAAGGTACACCCACTTATGAGGTATACTCGAAGGATTTTATTATTTCGGGTTTCTTTAATAATTGGCTATTCTAGCTTTTGAGCTTATGTTCTTGGATTTGGTATAGTTATACTGATCCACCCATATTTGGGCCTTGTTCTTCATATTGGGTTAATTAAAGTAAGTGTATTCTTAATATGCAATAATTAACTATCTGACCTCAAAGTGCTTTATTGATCCTTATTATCTTTCAAGTTCTATCTTGTTTTTAAAATCAAATTAATTAATACCCTATATAGCTTATTATTTCTATATTTATTATTTATAGGGTCAATCAGTCTACCTACAAAGTTCTTGTTCTTTCATATTAGT
Organism: Trachelipus rathkii; assembly: GCA_015478945.1. NCBI lineage: Eukaryota > Metazoa > Arthropoda > Malacostraca > Isopoda > Trachelipodidae > Trachelipus > Trachelipus rathkii. Next base: position 62,402 of record JABUQX010069082.1, read on the forward strand.
AGGTTAGGTGACCTCTACAGTTGACTTGTTCTTTATATATTTATATAGTAGAGTACGTGACTCCCCAGCCTGCAATTTTCCTATTAATATTGTGTACTGCTGTCTTTTTCGCGCGTTCCATTACAATTTGGAGGGTCGATCATTCTCTCTAACCTCTACCTCTGATAGATTAGTAAGCGTTTCTACGCATGCTAATAAGTCATTTGCTTGTCTAGGGTATCTAAAATAGAAGCCAAGGCCGGGTCAAACCCCAGCTATAACCCTAGTGCTTTTTCTTTTATATTGAGGCACCTGAAACTTAGTCTAATTAACATAGACTCATGAAGCAAGTATATTAGACGCATTGAAAAGGTTTTCACTATTATATCTTACATTGTTAAACAATCAAGCTAACTTAAGGTTATGCTTTGTTTATTATACTTTATATGCTCAGTATGCAGATACATATTTAGGGTAAATAATATAATATTATATATATATATCTAATATTATATCTATATTATAATATATATATACTATATAATATAATATATATATATATATAATTATCTTAATTAAATATATTAAAATATATATCAATATATATATATATTTTATAATTTATATATATAATAATATATATATATAATATTAATTAATATTAATAATAATATTTCTATATTATATATATATAATTAATAATATTAAATTACTATAAATTAATATATATATATTATTAAATATTATAATTTAAATTATTTTATAATATACTAATATATATATATTATATATATAATATTAATAATTAATTATTATTAATGGGTACACTATGCTAACTATTCGAGAAGGATTTTAGTAACTTTTCGAGGTCTATTTAAATTATTGGCTTCTGCGTTGCTTATTGTTCTTGGGGATATTGGGGGTAACTCACCTACATTGTCTCTATGATTCTTCATTTACCGGGTTACTGTTATATGAACCTGAGTTTTTGAGTATTCTATAATAATAGAGGCCACTGACCCATAAGCTTGTTCTATAATCTTCATTTTATGTATTATATATATAGGTTTGTATATCTGAGTGATTATTATCCTAGAACTATATATTATAACTATTTGTTAAACTTGATAATGCAAATTCAGCTTTTCATTAACTACCTCAGTTGCTCTTCTTATCATATTTGGGTATTTAGAGTGACCCCTAGTTCTGTTTCTTTATATTTTGGGTTACGGTGACCCCATGCTGCTGTTCTTTATATGTCAGATTTCTTGTTCTTACAATTGGATGTCCACTTTCACTCTCATTGGATTTTTTCTTTTATTAGGGTTCGCGTTACTACCCCCAGTTGCTTGTCTTATAATGGTCAACGTAACCCCACTTGCACTTTCATCTCATGATTGATTATTATCACTGTTACTGCTTTAACAATTGTCCCAAGTTGTTTCCCCCTCCGCACTCCTTTTGGTTCCTTTTTTTTTCAAAATGTTGTTTTAACATTGCAATATATACTAGTTGTCTACTCATATTCTTATGCAGATTGCCAAGTACATTGGAAATATATATATATAATAATATATATAATATATATGTATAATATATTTATTATTAACTATATATAGTTATCATATTAATATATAATAATATCATATATATATTATATACTAATATTAATACTATATATATACGGTATGTTAAATTTTGTATACAGTGGCCTGGCTAACTCGAAGGATTTAGTACTTTTCGGTCTTTAAATTTGGCTCTGCTGTTGCTTGTTTTGATATTGGGGTTATCGTGACCTGCCATTTGCCATTGTTCTCATATTGGGTTATGTTAACCCTAGTCTGGTCTTTATTATTGAGTGCCACTGACCGCAAGTGCTTGTTCCTAATTCAGTTTTTTTTTAATGGGGTCTCTTGACGAGTGCTGTTCTTTATAGTGGGTCACGTTACCCCCAGCTTGCTTGTTCTTCATATATGGTTAGGTACCCCAGTTCTGGTTCTTTATATTCGGTTACGTGACCCCAGTCTTGTTCTTTTATATTGTAGTTTCTGTTCTTTCATTGGAGTCGACTTCACCCCTATTTTTTACTTTATAAGGTTGCGTTACTTCAGTTGCTTTGTGTCTTTATAATGGTGTACGTAACCCCAGTGCTTTCTGATATTAGTCATACGCGAACCATTACTTGCTTTAACCTGACTTGTAGTTCTCTTTTTCTTACATTTGTTAGTCTACGTGACAACTATTCTTGTTCTTAATGCAGTTGCCAGATCCATTATACATATTAATATATATATTATATATATAGTATATATAATATATATAAATAATATTATATATTATAATATATACTAATTATATATAAATATAATTCTTATACTATATATATTATATATTTATATGTATATATTAGTATGTATAATAATTATATATAATATATATATAACAATAAATATATATTATATTATATATATATAGTATATATAATATATAAAGTATATATAAAGGTATATATATTATTAATATGTAAATTATTGATATACCGTAATTAATAAAAAAGTAATATATAAATTATATATATTATATATAATATATATATAATATATATATAATATATAATATAGATTTATAAGTGCACTGGGCTAACTCGAAGGATTTAGTAGTTTTCGGGTCTTTAAATTTGTCTTCTGCTGTTTCTATGTTCTCGATATTGGGGTTACGTGACCCCATTTGCTTTTTTTCATATTGGGGTTATTGACCCTAGTTTCTGGTTCTTTATAATGAGGCCACCTGACCCCCGTGCTTGTTCCTTATATTTTAGTTTCTTGTTTTTTATATTGGGATCTCGTGACCCTAGTTGCTGATTCTTTATATTGGGGTCACGTTATCCCAGTTGCTTTTTTCATATTTGGGTTAGGTGACCCCAGTGTGCTGGTTCTTTACTATGGGGGTTCGTGAACCCGAGCTGCTTGTTATTTATATGTAAGTTCTTGTCTTGTACATCTTGGGAGTCGAACTTCACGCGGACATTTGTTTTTATCTTTATACTACTGGTTTCGCGTACCGCCAGTTGCTTGTTCTTACTATAATCGGGGTTCACGTAACTCAGGTTGTCTTTTTTCTGTTTTTTATTATTTTAGTAAGTGAACCCAGTTACTTGCTTTAGATATGGTGAGGTTTTCTTTTTCTTTACATTGTTATCAACGTGACCTACTAGTTGCTGTTGTCTTAATGCAGTTGCCCAGATAATTGGGAAAAACTATACTATACATATTATAATATAATACTATCATATGTTTTATTTATGTATATAAATACTATATAATATATATAGTAATTATTCATACGAGATTCATAGTATATTGAATAGGTATTACTAGTGTAAGGTCTATTTAGTCAGCTCTCAGACGAGGATTAAATGATCTGAATATATATATATATATATATTAATTTTATAAGTGGGCACTGCTGAACGTCGAAGGATCTTAGTATACTTTCGGCGTCTTTAATATTCGGCTTTCAGGCTGTTGCTATTATCTTGATATGGGGTTACTGAGCCTCCACTTGGCTTGTTCTCATCATGGGTTTATTTACCTATGTTGGTTCTTTATATTGCAGGCCATCCTGACACCAGTCGCTTGTTCCCTTTATATTCTTCAGTTGTTTGTTTTTATATGTGGGGTCTCCGTGTACCCAGTTGCATTTTCTTAATTGGGGTCCACGTTACCCAGTTGCTTGTTTTCATATTGTGCTAGGTGACATCCCAGGTTGCTTGGTTCGTTTATTGGCGGTTAACGTGACCCAGCTGCTTGTTCTTTGTATTGTAAGTTTCTTGTTCTTTCCATTGGAGTCACTTGCACCCTCATTTTTTTTGTCTTTATTATGGGATTTCGCGTTAACCCCGGCCAGTTAGCTGTCTGTATAATTCGGGCGTCACGTAACGCCATTTGCTTTGCTCTTATATTACAGGTCGACGTTGAACCCTATACTGTGCTTTACATATTGATCAGTTTCCTTTCTTCTTTCTATTGGTTATCACTACACATAGTGCTTGTCTAAATGCAGTTGCATACATTGGAAATATATAATAAGTAGTTAATATAAATAAAGATATTAATAGAAAATAGATATATATAAGTATATGATAATATATAATATATACTATAATATAATAAGTAATATAATAATAATGATATATATATATATATATATATATATATAGTTTCATATCTATATATTATATATTACTATGAAAAATTCTTTTGATTCAAGATACAAGAAGGAATTTAGTACTGTTTTTCGGGTCTTTTAAATTTGCCTTCTGCTGTGCTTGTTCTTGATATTGGGGTTACGTGACCCATTTGCTTCTTCATATATGGGTTATTTGACCCTAGTTTCTGGTTCTATATATTGAGGCCACCTGACCCAGTGGATTTACGTATCTTTTTCAGTCTTCATTGTTTTTTATATGGGGTTCGGACCGCTAGTGCTTGATTCTCTATATTCGTGTCACGTTTACCTGACCAGTTGACTCTTTTCTTCATATTGTTGTTGAAATGCCCCAGTTTCTGGTTCTTTATATTGGGTTACGTGACCCCAGTGCTTCTTTATATTTAAGTCTATCTTGTCTTTACATTGAGTCATTCTACCCATTTTCGTATAATGGAGTTTCGCGTTACCACCAGTGCTTGTGTCTTTTATAATGGGGGGTCACGTAACCCCAGTTGTTTTTTCTTATATTGAGGTCACGTGAACCAGTTACTTGCCTTTACAATAAGTCAGTTTTCTTTTCCCTTTACATTGTTATCAGTGACACTAGTTGCTTGTTCTTAATGCAGTTGCCAGAATATATATATGAAACTAATATATATACTATAATAATATTTATATATAATCTAGTATATAAATATATATATAATATTTATCATATATATATATAAAAAATCTATATATTAATATATATATATATATATAATATAGTAATATAATATTATAGATTATATATCATTTTTATAATGGTCACTGCTAACTCGAAGGATTTACGTACTTTTTCCGGTCTTTAAATTGGCTTGCTGTGTCTTGTCATGTAATTGGGTCTACGTGACCCATTGCTTTCTTCAAATTGGGGTTTATTTGACCCTAGTTCTGGTTGTCTTTATTAGAGGCCACCTGACCCCATGCTTGTCTTATATTTCAGTTTCTCTAGTTATTTTATATGGTCCTCGATGACCCAGTTGACCTTGTTCTTTATATTGGGTCACGTTACATGCCTTGCATTGTTCTTACATAATTGGGTAAGTGACACCCGTTACTGTTCTTTTATATGGGTTACGTACCAGCTGCCTTGTTCTTTAAACTATTAGTATATTCTTGTTCTTTACATTTGGAGTCCACACCCCATTGTTTCTTTATAATGGTTCGGTTACCTCCAGTTGCTTTTTTGTTCTTTATAAGGTGTCACGTCAACCCATTTGACTTTCTTATATATTGAGGTCAACGTGATAGCCCCAGTAACTTGCTTTACATTTTGTAAATATTTTTTTCTTTACATTTATACGAGACGTGACACTAGTGCATGTTCTATATGCAGTTGCCTATATACATTGGGAAATATTATATAATATATATATATAACTACATAATATACCTCCCCACGCACCAATATATATATTATATATTATAATATAAATATAATAATATCATGGGAATATAATAATACATGCATATATAATAATTATAATATATATATATAAATTATATACTAAATAGTATTAATATATAAACTGAATAATATATTATATATAATAATATAATGCTATTAAGTATATATAATTTTTATAAGTGGGCACTGCTAACATCGAAGGATTATGTCTTTTCGGTCTTAAATTTGGCTTGCTGCTGTTGCATTGTTCTTGATATTGCGGGGTTCGTTGACCCCAATGATGATTGTGTCTTGTTCTTCATATGGGTTATTGACCCTAGTTTCTGGTTCTTATATTGAGGCCACCTGACCCCAGGCTTGTTCTTATATTCAGTGTTCTGTTTTTTATATTGGGGTCTCGTGACGCGTAGTTGCCTTGTTCTTTATGGTACTGGCGTCACGGGCTTACCGCATCAAGTTGGCTCTTTCTTCATATTGGGGTTAGCGTGACCGGCCGCATTATGCTGGTCGCGATATTTGCTATATTTGGGGGTTACGTGACCAGCTGCTTGTTTCCTTCTATATTGTAAGTTTTCTTGTCTTACATTGGAGTCACTTCACCCCATTATTTTTTCTTTATAATGGGTTCGCGTTACCCCCAGTTTGCTGTGTATCTTCTATAAATGGGGTCACGTAACCCATTGCTTTTTCTTATATTGGAGGTCACGTGAACGCCGAGTTACCTTGACTTCAATTTGGTCAGTTTCTTTTTCTACTTGTTATCAACTGTGACACATCTAGTTGCTTGTTCGTAATGGCAGCTTGCCAGATACATTTGGGGAAGATATAGTATATAACTTATATATATAATAATTAAAGTATAATATATAATATTCTATATCTATAAATAAATATATAATAAGTAGATATATATTTATAGATAATATATAAATAATATATATGCATATATAATTATAGTGGAGCACGCTAAAGGTCGTAAGAGATTAATATTGTTTCGGGTCGCTTTAAATTTGGCTTCGCATGTTCCTTGTTCTTGAATTGGTTAACGTGACCACATTTGCTTTTCTTGCATATTGTGGTTAAGTTTGACCCTAGTGGGTTCTTATATAGGCCACCTGACCCCGATGCTTGTTCTTTAATTTCCAGTTTTGTTTTATATAATTGGTGTCTCGTGTCAACTAGTTGCTTGTTTCTTTTCTTTAATATTGGGTCACGGTTACCCATTGCTTTTCTTGTCTTGATTGGTGCTAGGTGACCCCAGTTGCTGTTCTGTTTAATAATTGGGGTACGCTGACCCCAGCTTGCTCCTTCTATATTGTAAGTTTTGTGTTCTTTACATTGGAGTCTTTTCACCCCATTTTTTTCTTTATAATGGGCTCGCGTTACCCCATGCTTGTTCTTTATAATGGGTCACGTAACCCCAGTTCTTTTTCTTTAGATATTGAGGTCACCATGAAACCCAGTTATTTGCTTTGAACATATTGTCCAGTTCTTTTTCTATTACATTTGTTATACAACGTGACATAGTTGTTTCTAATCCGCAGTTTGCCACGATATCTTGGAATTATATAGTAGTACGTATATATTATAATATACTATATATAACTATAATATATATAATATATACTATATATATATAAAATAATATTATTAGTATTATTATAAATAACTACGTAGAAATATATATATAAGCTTATGTATAATTATATAATATATAATATAAGTAATACTGATAATAACTTTAGCTTTATATATACATAGTATATAATCAGTAGTATATACTGCATATATATTATATATTTTTATAAGTTGGCAATCTTGGCTAACTCGAAGGATTTAGTACTTTTCGGTCTTTAATTTGGCCTCTGCTACTATAGGCTTGTCTTTTCTGTGGATATGTGGTTGCGTGACCCATTTGCTTGTGTTCTCATATTGGGTGTTATTTGAACCCTAGTTTCTGTTCTATACTATTGTGAGGCCACCTGAAACCCCCAGCTTGTATCCCTTACTCTTTATTCTTCGTTTTTATATATAGGGTCTTCGTAAGCCTAGGTGCATGTGTCTTTATGATTCGGTGTCACGTTACTCCTTGTCTTCTTCGTACCATATTTTCGGAGTGAGTGCCCCGCCCGTTCTGAGTCTCTTCAATAGAAAGAGAGTTTTACGATACCCAGCAGTCTGCTATTGTCTTTTTATAGTTGTAAGTTTTCTTGTCCGTTTACCATTGATGTCACTATCACCCGATTGCTTTTCTTAATAATCGTGTCGCGGCTTACGCGCCAAGTCCTTATGTTCTTTCATCATGGAGTCCACGTACCGCCAGTGGCTTTTTCCTTATATTGATAGCAGTGAAACCCCAGTTACTTGCGTTTTACATCATTGGTCAGTTTCTTTTGCTTCTACACTTGTTCAACGTGACAGCTAGTTGCTTGTGAATGCGTTGCCAATACATGTGAGATATATATATATATTATAATATCTGATATTATATATATATATATATATTGAATAAGAGGTATATATTACTATACTAATATATATGTAATTAATAATATTATAATAAATATATAATATACTATATTATAAATTTTTTATATAAGTGGGCACTGTCTAACTCGCAGGATCTAGTAACTTTTTACGTGTCTTTAAATTTGGCTGTCTGCTATGTTTGCTTTCGTTCGATTCGGGGTTACGTGAATCCCTGTACATTTGTTCTTCATATTGGTTATTTGACCCTATTCGGTTCTATTAATGAGGCCGGTTTCAGATATTAATTTTGGTTCCTATATTTTCTAGTTTCTATGTTCTTTATTTGGGGTCTCGTACCGCTAGTCTGCTTGTTCTTTATTATGGGTCACGTTACCCCAGTTCTGTTCTTTTCATATTGGGTGTGACCCGTTGCTTGTTCTTGTATATTGGGTAGATACCCCAGCTTCTGCTTGTTCTTTATATTGTATGTTTCTTGTTCTTATACATTGGAGTCACTTCACCCATTTTTTTTCTTTAAATGGGTTCGCGGCTACCGGCAGTTGCTTGTCATCTTTTAAGGATGGGGTCATCGTAACCCCAGTTGCTTTCTTTATATAGGCATATCGTTCATCCTTGCTCTCCAATCTATCTCTTATGTCAGTTTCTTTTTTCTTTACATTTGGTTAGTTATTAGCTGCTTATTTTTATAGCGTTGCGAGTAATTGGGCAAATATAGAGTATATTGTATTATATTATATATAAAAATACTATATATTATATTAGTATAAATATAATATATATATATATATAATATAATATAATATATATTATATATATATTTTATAGTATAATATATTATATAGTATATTATAATATATATTGTAATATAATATTATTATGATATATATAATAATTTTCGTATAGTGGGCATGCGAACTCAAGGATTTTGTAGTAGCTTTCGGGCTTAATTTGGATTCCGCGTGTTGCTGTTCTTCGATATGGGGTTACGGACCCATTTGCGCTTGTATTGGTCATAATTGGGGATTGACCCTAAGTTACTGGTGCTTTATATTGAGCCTCACCTGACCCAGTGCTTGTCTTACTCATTTTCGGTTTTCTTGTTTTTTATATGTTGGGTGCTCGTGACCCTACGTGCTCTGTTCTTTAATATTGGGGTCTCACGCTCTACCTCAGCTCAGCATGGTTGCTCTTTCTTCGATATTGCGGGGATTAAGGTGACCCCCATTTGCTGGTTCTTTTATTGGGTCCATGTTCGTCCTTCACACCACCCCAGTTGCTTTATTTAAGTAAGTTCTTGTATCTTGGTTACTATGTGAGCCTTTCACCCCATTTTTTTCTTTATAATGGTTTCCGGTTACCACGCATTGCTGTTTTATAATGGGGGTTCACTGTAAGCGCCCAGTTGCTTCTTTCTTTATATTGGAGGCTCACATAACCCGAGTTACATTGCTCTTACATTATTGAGTTTCATTTCTTGCTTTTACATGTTAGTCACGTACATGCTAGTGCTAGTCTTGTCTTATCGCACGTTGCCGAGATTAACATTGGGAAATTATATGATTATAAATATTAGTACTATAATATAAATATGTGTATATACATATATATAAGAATACTATATATTAACAATATATATATATATATATATATATATATAATACATATAATATATATATATATAATCTAATGATATATAAAAGTATGTATATTATATATATTTATAATTTTTATAAGTGGCACTGCTAACACTCGAGGATTTAGTACTTTTCGGTCTTTAAATTTGGCTTCTGCTGTTGCTTCTCTGGATATTGGGGTTTACGTGACCCCATTTGCTGTATCCTTTCATATTTGGAGTTACCTTTACCTAGTTTTCTGGTCTCTTTATATGAGGCACCTGACCCCTAGTGCTTGTTCCTTATTATTTATCTTGAGTTGTCTTTTTTTTTTCTATTGGGGGTCTCGTGCCACTAGTGCTTGTCTTTATATTCGGGTCACCTTACCCATTGTGCTTGTTCTTCATTTCGGGTCGCCTAGTGAACCCAGTTGCTGTTCTTTATAATTTGGGGTTACGCTGACCCCAGCTGCTTGTGTTTCTTTATATTGTAAAGGTTTCTGTTCTTTCTACCATTTGGAGTCCAGTTCAGGCCATTTCTCTAAGGGTTTAAACAATGGGTGTCGCACCCTTACTCCAAATGGAAGCCCCCACCAGGCATTAATACGCCTGGATCGAAAGTATGCCCACGTTTCTCTTGATCGATCTGGTGCAGCGAGTACTAAATTGGCACCCACAACGCCCACCGACAATGTCTACTCCTCACCCATTACTTCACCGGTCATTTAAGAACTACTACAAACTTCAAACCACAAATTATTCCAATTCTTAATCTTTAATAATACTTTTTTTCACTCTTCTTTCTGTTTTTCACTCTCACAGATTGAATTTATCAAACAGAATTAAATATATATATATTTTAAGATTTATTTTAATAGTTCTAGTCAATTGTACATATTATATTCAGAAAAATCTTATATATTTCTGCACAATATATTGTAAGCCAGTCTTATATATGTAAGATCTTTATAATGGATATGTATGGGGCCATGAGTGTATGTAAGTGACTGTACAGTATACATATGTATATGTATAGGCGTTAACCATGTGTATGAATGTGTTGTTTTTTTTACTGCATTTGTTGCATTTACGTTGGCCCATTGCTTTTTCTCACTGAAGTTGCGGGGTTATTTGACCTACGTCTTCTTGCGGGTTCTATATCTTACTTGTGGCCACCTTGACACCAGTGCCTGTTTGTTCTATATTTTTCAGTTTTCTTGTTCATTTTTAATTGTACTAATTTCTGCTGGGGATAAGTTGGCAATTATCTTGGTGGTCACGTTACTCCAGTGTGCTATTTTCTTATATGGGTTAGGTGACTCCAGTTGCTGTTCTTTATACGTTGGGTTACTGACCTCGCCAGCTGCCTTGATTCTTTATATTGTAACTTTTTGTTCTTTACAGTGGAGTCACTTCACCCCATGTTTTTCTTAATAATGGTTCGCGTTCCCTTCCAGTGTCTGCTTGTTCTTATAATGGGGTCACGTAAACGCTGCCCAGTTTGCTGGTTCTTCATATTTTATTAAACGAACGGAATTGCTTTATCATATTTGTCGTTAGTTATAGTTAAGAACATGCTCATAAGTTGTTCTTGTTCTTAATGCACGTTTGCCAGATACTTGGAAATATATATATGATAATATATATTATATATAATATATTATAGATATAAATATATTATATTATACTATACTAATATAATATATATATTTATATATTATATATATTACGTATATATATATATACTATATATATATATATATATAAATATATATATAATTATATATATATATATATATATAATTTTTATAAATGGCCACTGCTAAGAAGGATTTAGTACTTTCGGGTCTTTAAATTTGGCTTCGTGCTGTTGCTCTGTTCTTGCATATTGGGTTATCGATGACCCATTTTGCTTGCTTCTCATATGGGGTATTTGAGCCCTATGTTTCTGGGTTCTTTATATTGAGACGCCACCTGACCCAGTGCTTGTTCTTATATTTTTCAGTTTCTTGTTTTTTTCATATGGGGTCTCGTCGACCCTATTGCTTGTCGTTATATGGGGTCACGTATACCCAGTCGCTTTTCTTCATATTGGGGTTTAGTGACCACGCAGTTGCTCGTTCTTATATATTGGGGGTTAACGTGACCCAGCTGCGTTTATATTGTTAAAGGTTTCTGTTCCTTTAACCTTAAATCGTATTACCATTTTTTTATTCTTTATAAGGGTCACGACCCCAGTTGCTGTTCTTTATAATGGGTCACGTACCCCAGTTGCTTTTTTCTTTATATTGAGGCACGTGAACCCAGTTACTTTGTTTCACATATGTAGTTTTCTTTTTCTTTACTTGTGTCATACGTACACTCAGTTCTTGTTCTAAATTGCAGTTGCCCAGATACATTTGGAAATATATAGTATATGTCTATATTATAAGACAACTATAAAATAAATAATAAAACCAAAAAAAAAAAGAAAAAACCACAACAATAGTATAATATATATAGTAGTAAAATATATATATATTATATATATATACTATTACTAGGGTATATAAAGATATAATTATATTATATTTACGTATATAACTGTAATATACGTGGGCACTGCTATCTCGAAGGATTTAGTACTTTTGGGTCTTCTAAATTTGGCTTCTGCCTGTTGCCTTTGTTCTGATGTTGGGTACGTGACCCATTTGCTTGTCTGCATATGGTTATTTGACCTCAGTTTCTGGTCTTATTTGAGGCCACTCTGACCCAGTCTTTGTATTCCTTATATGTTTCAAGTTATCTTTTTTTTTATTTGGTCGTCGTGACTCTAGTTGCTTCTGTTCTTTATATGGGGTCCGTACCCAAGTTGCTCTTTCGTCATATTGGGTTAGGGTGACCATTTGCTGGTTCTTTATATTGGTTCAAGTGACCCCAGCTGCTTGTTTTTATATTGTAAGTTTCTTGTTCTGTACATTGGAGTCACTTCACCCCATTTTTTTCTTTATAATGGTTCGCGTTACCACAGTTGCTTGGTTTCTTTATGAATGTGGGTCACGTAACCCCAGGTGCTTTTTCTTTATATTGAGGTCACGTGAACCCAGTTAACTTCTTACATATTGCAAGATTTCTTTTCCTTACATTGTTTATCTACGTGAATTCTATTTTGCTGTGTTCTTAATGCAGTCTGCCGGTACAGGAAATATAATTACTAGTAATATATATATATATATATATATATATGTATATGATATAATATAATATATATAAAATTAATATATTAGTATAGGTATACTATATAACGTAACTATATATATCTTATATATATATTTAATCATATATATATACTATTATTATCATATTCATATTTTTATAAGTGGGACTACTGCTACTCGAAGGAAGTATGTACTCTTCTCGGGTCTTTTAAACTTTGGCTTCTGCCGTGTTGCCTGTGTCTTTGATATTGGGGTTACTGACCTCATTTTGCCTGTTCTTCATATGGGTGTTATCTGACTCCCTAGGTTTCTGGTCCGTTTATTTCGATGCCGACCTTACCCCAGTGCTCGTTCCTTATATTTTAATTTTCTGTTTTTTTTATATTGGGTCTCGTGACCCTACTGCTCTTGTTCTTTATAATTGGGGTCACGTTACCAATCGGGTCCAGTTTGCTTGTCGCAATGTGGGTATAGGTGACCTCCAGTGCTGGTTTTTAATGATTGGGGGTTCGTGACCGACGTGCCAGCTTGCCTTGTTCTTTATATGAGAGTTTTTCTTGGTCTTGAGTCATTGGAGTCACTTTCACCCCATTGTTTTTTCTTTTATAATATGGGTTCGGTTACGTTCCATTGCTGTTCTTTATAATGGTTACGTAACCGCCGTGCTTTTCTTAATATTGATAGTACGTGAAAAACAGTTTACTCTTTACATATTGTCAATTTCTTTTCTTTCTATGTTTTCACGTGCACATAGTTTGCTGTTCTTAATTGCAGTGCCAGATACATGGAAATATTATTACATAGCTATATATATATGATATTATATATATAATAATATATAGTATAATATAGAGGATATATATCTATATATATATATATAATTAATATAGAAGTAGGTACGTAGTAATATAAAGATACTCATTATTGTAGGAGATTATATATAATTATAAATATATAAAATATATATAAAGGTGTGATTTTTATAAGTGGGCACTGCTACTCGATGGATTTAGTACTTTTCGGGTCTTAAAATTTGGTCTCTGCTGTTGTTGTTCTTGTATTCGGGGTGTTTACGTGACGCGCATTTGCTTGTCTTCAATATTGGGGTTTTTGACTCCTAGTGTTCTGGTTCTTTATGATTCGAGGCTGTACCTGACGTCATTGCCTTGTTCCTTAATATTTCAATTCTGTTTTTTATATGAGGCTCTCTGACCTCTAGTTGCTTGTCTTTGATTGGGGTCACGTCTGCAAGTATTTGCTCTTTTGCTTTGTCAGTATTGGCGTTAGTGCCGCCATTTATGCTTGGTTTTATTTGGGTTACGTGAACCCCCAGCTGCTTGTTCTTTTATATTGTGCTATTTCCCTTGTCTTTAATTGGAGGTCACTTTCAACCCATTTTTTCTTATAATGGGTTCGCGTTACCCCAGTTGCGTGTTCTTTAAATAGGGGTCACGTAACCCCAGTTTGCTTTTTCTTATATTGAGAGTCACGTGAACCCAGTTACTTGGTTTACATATTGTCAGTTTCTTTCTTACTTGTTACGTATCGACGTGACACTTAGTTGCATTGGTTCTTAAATGCAGTTGCCCCAGATACATTTGGGAATAATATATATGATATAACGCTATAAGATATAGTATATAATAATAGATATATGATATATATAGAGGTATATATAATTAGATATATTATATCGTATATATATAAAATGTACTATAGTATATATAATATATATATAATAACATATATATACTATATATACTAATATATATATATATAATAATATTAATACTATAACATTATATATACTAATATATAGCTAATTTTTATAAGTAGGACCACTGCATAACTCGAAGGATTTTAGTACTTTTGTACGGGTCTTTAAATTTGGCCTTTCGCTTTTGCCTGTCTGATAGTTGGTTACGTGACTCCATTTGGCTTGTTTCAATTGGGGGTTATTTGACCCAGTTCCTGTTGCTTCATTTGAGGCCGGGACCTGACCCCAGTGCTGTTCCCTGTATATCTTCCATTTCTTGTTTTTATATGGGGTCTCGGACCTAGTTGCTTGTTCTTTATATGGGGTCACGTTATCCCCAAGTTGCTCTTCTCTTCATATGGGGTTACGTGACCCGCCATTCCTGGTTCTTTAGTAATTGGGTCGTGCGCGCGGAGCTGCCTTGCTTTATATTGTAAGTTCTTGTTCTTCATTGGATCACGTTCACGTCGCATTTTTTTCTTATAGATGGGTTCTGCGTACCCCCAGTTGCTTGTTCTTTTATCAAGGTCACGTGAACCTCGATTGCCTTGTTCTTTATGATTGAGGACTGGTGAACCCAGTTAACTTGCTTACCATATTGTCAGTTTCTTTTCTTTACATTGTTATTATCACGTGCAACTAGTTGCTTGTTCTTAATCCAGTTGCCAGATTATAACATTGGAGAAATATATATACTATAATATAATCTATATTATATATATATACTATAGTATATATAAAATATATTTAAATAAAAAATATATATATATAACAATAGTATATATATAATTATCATATATAGTATATATATATATGATACTACTATAATTATATATTATATTATATATTATATATAATCTTTTTATAAGTGGGACACGTGCTAATCCGAAGGAGTTAATACTTTCGGTCCTTTAAATTTGCTTCTGCTGTTGCTTGTTCTTGATATTGGGTTACGTGACCTCCCATTGTTGTTCTTTGTCATATTGGGTATTTGACCTAGTTTCTGGGTCTTTACTATTGAGGCCCTGACCCCAGTGCTTGTGCTTATACTTTCCAGTTTCTTGTTTTTATATTGGTGTCTCGTTACCCTAGTTGCTCGTTCTTTATATTGGGGTCACATGACCCTAGCCCCAGTTGCTGTTTCTTCATATTGGGGTTAGTGACCCCCAGATTGCTGTGTTCTTTATGTAATTGGGTGTTACGTACCCCAGCCTGCTAGTTTCCTTATATCATGTATAAAGTTCTTGTGTTCTTTACATTGGAGCCAGTTTCACGCCCATTTTTTTTACTTATAAGTACCTCAAGGAGAACCGTAACCCCAGTTCGCTTTCTTTATAATGGGGTCACGTAACTCATTTGCCTGTTTTTTCTTTATATTGACGGAGTCAAGTGAACCCAGTCGTACTGCTTTACATATTCAGTTCTTTTTCTGTTACATTGGTTATCTTACCGTGACACTATAGTGCTTGTTTCTTAATGCAGTTTGCCAGATAATTGGGAAATATATAAAGTATAATTATATAATACAATAATATAATATATATATATTATATATATATATATATATACTATAGTATATATAAATATTGTAAATATTAAGTAATATATATGAATATATATATGATAATAATAAATATAAGTATATATATATATATATATATAATAGATAATATATATATATAATAGTATTTATAGTATATAATATTATATATATATATTATCATTTGTATATATATCAGTATTATATATATATATAATATATGTTTATTATAGTATGATTAATATATTATATTATATATATATATCATAAGTATATATATATATACATAATTTTTATAAGTGGCACTGCTAACATCGATAGGTAATTAGTTACTTCGGCGTGCTTTAAATCTGCGCTTTCTGCTTGCATGTTTTGAATATTGGGGGTTACGTGACCCCAATTTACAGAGCAAGCAACTGTTTCCTATCTTGTTCCTAGTTTCTGTTCTTTTTATCCTCCTCCTGACCCCAGCTGCTTGTTCTTATATTTTCAGTTTCTTGTTTTTATATTGGGGGCTCGTGACCCTAGTTGCTTGATCTTTATTTGGGGTCCACGTTACCCAATTGCCTCTTTCGCTCTTCATATTGGGGTTAGTTAACCATTTGCTGGTTCTTATACTTGGGGTTATCCGTGACCCAGTGCTTGTTTCTTTATAATTCTAGTTTCTTGTTTCTCTTTGACATTGGAGTCATTCAGCTCCATTTTTTTTTTCCTTCTAGATGGGTTCGCGTTCATCTGGGTAGTGCCGTTTGCTTTGATCTTTATATATGCGGTGTTCCACGTACCCCAGGTTGCGTTTTTCTTTATATGTGAGTCTGTCACGGAACCCAGTTACTTGCTTTAGATATTGTCAGTTTTTTCTTTACATTGTTATAACGTGACACTAGTGCTTGTTCTTGTGCGTTTGCTCCAGAACATTGAGGAATATAGATATATACTAATATATATATATATTATTAATATATAATATTAACGCTTATATATATATATAATATATAATATATATATATAGTAATATATAATATATATATATATAATATATATTATATATATATATATATATATATTAATATATATATATATATATATATATATAATATACTAGATAGTATAAATATATATTATAATATATATATATATATATATATATACTATATATATATAATTTTTTAATAAGTGCACTGGTAACATCGAAAGGATTCTAGTCCTTTTCGGGCTTAAATTTGGTCTTCTGCGTCGCTGTTCTTTGATATTGGGTTTACGTGGTGACCCATTTGCTTGTTCCTTCATATGGGTATATTGAACCCTAGTTCTGTTCCTTTGTATTGAGGCCACTCTGTGCTCAAAGCTTGCCTTATTTCCTTCATTTCTGTGTTTTTATATTGGGTCTCTGTGAACCTAGTTGCCGTGTTCTTGCATATTGGGGTAGTTCCTCTTAGCTTCCATCTGTTGTTCCAGTTGCTTGTTTTCAATTGCGTTCAGGTACCCCAGTTGCTGGTTTTTATATGGGTACGGACCCAGCTGTTGTTCTTTATATTTGTAAGTTTTTGTTCTTCTACATTTGGACTGCCTTCACCTGGGTTGCCATTTTTTTCTTTATAAGAAACTCCTCATTTTAATTTGCTTGTCTTTATAATCTGGTTAACGTGACCCCAGTTGCTTTTTCTTTATATTGGAGTCACTTGAACCCATTATTTCTATGACTGGCTCATCACCTTCCTTTTTCTTTACTTGTTATCATCTTTCTTGCTTTACTTGTGATCCTTAATTGGATTCCTGCTACATTGGAAATAATATATATATATATATTATTATATAATATTAGTTATTTATATATATAATTATTGTAATAGCTATATGTGTAGGAGGATGGTGTTGGAAACTATTTAGGTAATATAATATTATTTAATATATATATATATAATATCTAATATATATATATATACTATACTATATATATCAGATATATATGTATATATATAATATATATTATAGTATTAATTATATATATATAGATATATAGTATATATAATAGTATATATATGAAATATTATAAGATAATATAATATATTATATAAAATATATATATAATATCAGTAATATACGTATGTGTAATATATTTTATAAGTGGCGGCACGTGAACGGCAAGGATTAAGTAACTTTTCGGTCTCTTTAAATTTAGCTTCTGCTTTGCTTGTTCTGAATTGGGGTTACGGTGACCCATTTGCTGCTCTTCATATTGGTTATTTGACCCTAAGTTTTGTTCTTGTATAATTGAGCCTAACTGACCCCAGTGCTTTTCCTTATTATTTTCACAGTTTCTTGTTTTTTATATTTGGCGCTCTCGGACCTAGTCTCTTGTTCTTATATGTGGGGCACGTACTCCCAGGTCTCTTTCTTCAATATTTGGGGTCTAGGTACGCCAGTTTGCTCCGTTCTTATATTGGGGGTTACGTGACCCAGCTGCTGTGTTTCTTTGCATATGTAAAGTTTCTTGTTCCTTTCACTTGGTGAGTCACTTCACCCATTTTTTTTTTCTTTATAATGGGTCGCTGCTTTACACGTCAGTTGCTTGTTTCTTTTAAATGGGTCACGTAACCTCCATTGCTTTTTCTTTATATTGAGGTTCCGTGAACCCAGTACTGCTTTACTTTATTTGTCCAGTTCTTTTCCTTACATTGTTTATAGTACGGATGACAACTAGTTCCTTGTTCTAATGCAGTTGCCAGATACATGGGGAGATCGTTGCTCAACTTAATAGATATATATATACTTATTATATCTATAAATTAATATATATATAATATATATTTAAGTATTATATATATAATATAATATATAATTAGTATAATAATATACTATAATATATATAATATAATATAATATAATAGTAATTATAATATATATATAATTTTATAAGTGGGCACTGCTAACTCGAAGGATTTAGTACTTTTCGGTCTTGTAAATTGGCTTCTGCTGTGCTTGTTTTGATATTGGGGTTAACGTGACGCCAATTTTGCCTTGTTCTCGCATATTGGGGTTAATTTGACCCTACGTTTTCTGGTCTTGTATATTGAGGCCAACTGACTTCCAAGTGCTTGTTCTTATATTTTCAGTTTCTGTTTTTTTATATTGGGTCCTCGTGACCTCTAGGCTGTTCTTATTGGCGGGCACGTTACCCAGTTGCTTTGTTCTTCATATTGGGGTTGTGACGCCCAGGTTGCTGGTTTTTATATTGGGCGTTAACAGGACGTCAGATGCTTGTTCTTATGATTGTATAGTTTTGTTCTTTCATTGGAGGTCAACTTCACCCATTTTTCTTTATAATGGTTCGGCGTTTACCCCAGTTTGCTTGTTCTTTATAATGGGTCACTGTAAACCCAGTTGCTTTTTCTTTATATGGAGGTCACGTGAACCCAGTTACTTGCTTGACATATTGCAGTTTCTTTTTTCTTTACATTCGTTTCAATTGACAATCTAGTTAGTCCTAAGTCTTACTGAGAAAAACATGGTAAATATATATATTAGTATATTATATTAAGAATATATATATAATAGTATATTAATATATATCTATAGTAATATAATAAGTATATATTATATATAATAAATATATAATCTATTTATATATTAAATTTATATATTATATATATAATATGTAACATATATTTATATATATATATAATATAGTATATATATATATATATAATTAATATCATATTTATATATAATTATATAATTATATGATTTATAGTAGTAAGTCTTTATAATTGGGCATGCTAATCGAAGGATGGTACCTTCGGTCTTTAAATTGGCTTCTGCTTGTTGCTGGTGATTTTGATATTGGTTACGTGACCCATTTTGCTTTTCTTCATAAGGGGTTATTTCTGACCTAGTTTCTGGTTCTTTATAGTTGAGGCCCCACTGACCCCTATGCTTGTTGCTCAGTATTTTCATCTCTTGTGTTTGTTTTATAATGGGTCTTCGGTGTACCCTACCGTTGCTTGTTCTTTATAATTGGGTCACGTTACCCCACGTTTGCTTGTTCTTTCATATTGGTAAGGTACCCCAGTCTGCTGGTCTTTATATTGGGGTTACGTGACCCCCACTGCTTGTTCTTTATATTAGTAAGTTCTTATCTTACATTGAGTCCTTCACGCATCATTTTCTTTTTTTCTTTATAATGGGTCCGCGTTACCCCAGTTGTTGTCTTTTAGTAATGGGTCACGTAACCCAGTTGCTTTTTCTTTATTATTGAGGTCACGTGAACCAGTTACTTGCTTTTACATTTTGTCATCTTATTTTATCTCTACCATTGTTATCAAGTGACGCCACTAGGTTGCTTGTTTCTTAATGCAGTTGCAGTATACATTGAAATATATTATATATATATTTGATATTAAATATATAATTATATATTGGATAATTCATATATTATATTATTATTTATATATATATTTATATATATATTATATTATAGTATATATTAATATATATATATAGTATATATAATAATAATTAATATATAGATATATATTATATATATAATATATATAGTATATTTATATACATTTTTATAACGGGTGCGCACTGCTAACTCGAAGGATTTAGTACTTTCGGGTCTTTAAATGTGGCTTCTGCTGTTGCTTGTTCTTGATATTGGGGTTCGTGACCCCATTTTGCTTGTCCTTCATATTGGGGTTATTTGACCCTAGTTCCTGGTTCTTTATATTGGGCACACTGACCATGCTTGTTCTTATATTTAGTTTCTTGTTTTTTTATATTGGGTCTCGTGACCCCTAGTTGCTCTCGTTCATCTAATATCGGGGTCACCGTTACCCCAGTTGCTGATTCTCCTATTGGGGTTAGGTGACCCCAGTTGCTGTTCTTTATATTGGGGTGAAGTGACCCCAGCTCTTGTTCTTTATAATGTGTATTTATCCTGTTTCTTTACATTGGAAGTCACTGTCAACCCATTTTCTTTTTTTAATGGGTTTCGCGTTACGCCAGGTGCTTGTGTCTTTATAATGGGGTCACTGTAACCCAGTTGCTTTTTCTTTAATATTAAGGTCACGTGAACCCAGTTACTCTGCTTTTACATATTGTCAGTCTTCTTATTTCTTGACATTTGTTATCGTACGTCACTAGTGTTGCTGTTCTAATGCAGTTTGCCACTACTTGGCAATTATATATATATTTATAATAGTATAGATGTATACATATTAATATATATATATTAATATATATACAAATCATATAGTATATATATTATATATAATATATAGATAATATCCACACTTGTATAGATGATACACCTACCGGAGAAATTCGTACTTTTCAGAGGTCTTTAATTGCTTCTGCTGTTGCGCTTTGTGGTTTGGGGGGGTTTCTTTATAGGGGGTCCGTACCCAGGTTGCTTGTTCTCATATTGGGTTAGGTGAATCCCATGCTGTCTCTTGTATATGGGGTTACGTGCGCAGCTGCTTGTTCTTTATATTGTAATATTTTGTTCTTACATTGGAGTCCCTTCACTCAATTTTTTTCTTTATATGGGGTTTCGGCGGTTACCAGTTGCTTTGTTCTTTATTAATTGGGTCAGTCACTCCAGTTGCTTTTTGTTATCCATTATTTGAAACCATTTCAATCAGTATATGGTTTCCACAGTTGTTCCAAGATTAGAACATATCAACATGTGTATCACTGACGTCTGCTGGACCGATGTGGAAGAACTATATATATATTGGTGATTATTATCTTTATCTTGGAGTACTTGCATGAGACCTACAGTTTCCAAAAGTGTTAAAAGATATGGGTGAGTTTATTTTCCATATATATATGTAATATTATCAAAATACATAAAACATTAACGTGTGTGCCATTGATTTATTTATTAAATAATATATATATATATATATAATATATATATAATATAATATATATATATATATAATATATATATATATATATATATATATATATATTATATATATAATTTAGCTATTAGCAATATATATATATATTATATATATATTATATAATGTTTTATAAGGTAGCAAGAGTTCTAAGGTTTATACTGTTTCGGTCTTTAATGGCTCCTGCTGTTGCTTGTTTCTTGAATATTGGGGTTATCGTTGACCCATGTGCTTGTTTATCTTGGCATATGGGGTTATATTGTATGGACCCTACGTTCTTCTGGTTTCTTTATAATTGAGGCCACCTGTACCCCAGTGCTTGTCTTATTATATATTTCAGTTTTTCTGTTTTTTTTTATATATTGGGGTCCTCGTGACCGTAGTTGCTTGTTCTTTAATGGGGTCACGTTACCCCAGTTGCTCTTTCTTCATATTGGGGGTTTGGTGATCCCAGTTGCTGGTTCTTTATGTTGGGGTTACGTGACTCCAGCTGCTTGTTTTTTATATATGGTAAGTTTCTTGTTCTTTACATTGGAGGCACGCTTTCAACTCCATTTTTTCTTTTAATGGGGTCTGCGTTAACGTCCAGTTGCTTGTTTCTTATAATTGGTCACGTTAACCCCAGTTTTGCTTTTCTTTATATTTGAGGTCAGTAACCTCTTACTTGCTTTCTTATTGTCAGTTCTTTTTCTTTAACATTGTTATCACGTGGCACTAGTTGCTTGTTCTCTTAATGCAGTGCCAGAATACATTTGGGAAATATATATATAGATATTATATACTTATATATTTATATTATATATTATATATATGATATTATATAGTTATATTATATATAATAATATAAAATTATATATACTATTTATTATATATATATATTATATATATATATATATATATGTTATATATAAATATTAGATTTTTATAGTGGGCACTGCTAACTCGAAGGTTTTAGTACTTTTCGGGTCTTTAAATTGGCTCATTGCTTGTTGCTTGTCTTGAATATTGGGTTATACGTGACCCATCTTGCTTGTGTCTTTTCATATTGGGGGTTATTTGACCCTAGTTTCTGTTTCTTTATATTGAGGCCACCTGACCGCATTGCTGTTCCTTAATTTTCAGTTTCTTGTCTTTTTTTTATATTTGGGGCTCGTGACCCGTTAGTTGCTTGTCTCTTCTATAATGGGGTTCATGTTACCCCTGTTGCTTGCTCTTCATAATTGGGTTAGGTGACCCCAGATTTGCTGTTCTTGTTAATTGGGGCTTACGTACCCAGCCGTCTGTTCTTTCTATTGTTTGTAGCTTTCTGTTCTTTAACATTGGGAGTCACTTCCGCCCATTATTTTCTTTATAAGTGGTTCGGCGTGTGCCCCGGTTGCTTGTTCGTTATAATGGGGTCACGTAACTTGTTTCTTGTCTTTTCTTTATAAATCTCTGAAGTAATAAGAATTATGTAAATTTGTGTTTCCTTTTTCTTTTACAGTTGTTATCACGTGACACTATGTTGCTGTTCTTATGCATGTTCACCGAGATACATTGGGTAAGATATATATTATATATATTATATAATATATCTTATATTTATTATTAAATATAATAGTATATTATATATATTATAGGTATATATATATATATGATTATAGTATTAAATATTACATTATTATATATTATATAGTAAGTATATATTATATATAATTTTTATAAAGTGGCACTGCTACTCGAAGGATTTAGTACTTTTCGGTCTTTAAATTTGGCTTCTGCTTTGCTTGTCTTGATATGTGGGTTTCGTGGACCCATTTGCGTTTGTTCTTCATATTTGGGGTTATTTTGAACCCTAGTTTGTGGTCTTGTATATTGCAGCGCCAATCCTGACCCCAGGCTGTGTTCCTTAATATTTTCATGTTTTCTGTGATATTTAATTATTGCTTTAATTTAGTTGCTTGTTTCTTTATATTTGGGTCTACGTTACCGGCCAGTTGCTTGTGTTTCATGGATTGGTGTTTTCGTTGTTGCTGGTGTCTTTATATTGGGTTACGTGACCCGGATGCTTGTTTTTATACTGTAAAATTTTTTCGTTACATTGGAGCCACTTCACCCCATTTTTTTTTTATAATGGGTTCGCGTTACCCCAGTTGCTGTTCTTATAATCGGGTCACGTACCCCAGTTGCCTTTTCTTTATATTCGAGCCGCACGTGACCCAGTTACTTGCTTTACATATTGTCAGGTTCTTTTTCTTAACATTGTTATCAAGTGCACTAGTTGCTTGTTCTTTAATGCAGTTGCCAATACATTCTGGGAAAAATTATCTATATCTATATGATATATATATATAATGAATAAGTATATAGTGATATATTATATATATATTATTATATTATATATATATAATATTAATATAGATATATATATATATATATTCAATTGTTTTAATAAGTGGGCACTGGCTATACTCGAACAGGATTTCTACCTTTCGGTCTTTAATTTTGGCTTCCTGCTTGTTGCTTGTTTCTTGGATTTATTGGGTTTACGTGACCCCATTTTGCCTGTTCTTCATACTGGGGTTTATTTGACCCTAGTTCTGGTTCTTCCTTTATATT
>JABUQX010069083.1:0-35000 GCA_015478945.1 Trachelipus rathkii
TGATAATATACTGTATGATATTCGATAATGATATGATATGGATAATGATAATGATATGATTATTATATATAATAATAATAAATATAATTATAATATAATAATAATAATACTAATATAATAATTAATGCTTCATAAAATCACTTATATGAAAATTAAAATAATACTATATAATATATAATAAGTAATTAATAATAATATAATAATTATAACAATAAAAATAATAATAATATTTGACCAAAATAATATTGTAATGTCAATAATATATAATAATAATAAACTAAGATAATTATATTAAATATAAAATAATAATATATATAATATATTACGGAATTAAAAGGAATAAAAACTATATATTATATTATAACAATAATATAATGTGATAACGATCTATTATTATGATAAATAATAATCTATTGATAAGCATAATAAGAATAATAATATATAATAATCAATAAAATAATTTAAATTTTATATTAATTTAAAACAATTAAATAAATACAATAATTACTAATAATATATAATAAAAAATAATAATAATGATAATTATAATTATAATTTTAATTAATTATAATTATAATAAAAATGAATTGATTGAAATCAAGTTAATAACAGGTGCATACATATTAATGAACAATAACAATAACAATCAACAATAACATAACAATAATATAATAATAAATATATAATAATTTATAATATAATAATATATAATATAATAATAATAATAATAATAGGTGTAATACTATAATAATAGTTAGTAATATAAATTGAGAAAATGATGGATATATTATTATAATGACTATAAAATAATTCTCTTTCACTTTTAAAATAGAAACATAATTACCATAAAAACATTAACCATATTATAATAATTAGCTGAGTGAGTACCCGTATGACCAGTATTTACAATAATAATATAATATAATAATAATAAATAATAATTAATATACTAATAATATAATAATAATAATTAATAAAATATATAATAAATTAATATAATACAATATAATGTAATAATAATAATATATATAATATAATAATATAATATAATAAAATATATAATATATAATATTATAATAATAAATTAATATAATAATAATAATATATATAATAATATAATAATGTTAAATATAATAATATATATAATATTATATAATAATCAATTAATAATAATATAATAAATAATTAATATATTTAATAATTAAAACATATAATAGAATTATATAATAATAATATAAGAATCATAATATAATATAATTAATTATAGAAAACAATAATATAATAATTTTAATAGAACAGTAATAAATAAATATAATTATAATATATATAATATATACTATAATAATATAATAATACTTAAAATAATTAAAATAATATAATATTATTATATATATGAATTAATAATATATATATATAATATTAATCTAAATAATAAATTCATAATAAAATAATAATAATAATATTCCTATAATAATATTTCAATTCATTCACCAAATCTTCGTCTTAAAAATACATTTTATTTTATTACGATAATTCTTAGTGATTATAAAAAAAAACTTTGAGTGTTTCAATAAGCCATTTTTATATTAAAGACTTCTGAACCATATATATTATATGGAGCGTAAAGGGAATAAATCTAAAACAGATTTTACCTGAAACCACGTTTCCGAAACGTACTTTTTGAAAATCTTAATAAAAATTGGTCGAAAGTTTTATTCTTCTCGAGTCAAGCGTTTAAATTTTTTATGATTTCTTATGATATTTTCTCATGTGCACAATCGCCCCATCACTAGTATATTATTACTATTATTAATTATTTCCTAATATAATACATAATATAATATAATATATACTATTATATAATAAATTATATTATATTATTATATATTATTATTAAAATTATCTATTTATTTTATATATATATATATTATATACTATTATTTATTATATATATATATCTTATATAATTTATTATATATTATATATATATTATTACTATATAATATATATATATATATAATATATATATTTATATATATAGTATATATATTATTATATATATTATTGATATTATTAATATTATATTTTATATATTATATTTATATTAATATATTATTATTCTCAAATATATATATATAATATATTATATACTATATCTTATTATATATATTATATATATATATATATTATAATATATTATATATTATTATATATATTATATATATAACTTATTATATACTATCTCCAAAATACTCAAATAAACTAGAGTAATTCATGAATACAATTGTTTTTTTAAATAGAAATTAAGCTTAGTGCGATTCATAATAGCAATAATAGCAAATAATATATATATATATATTAATTAATAATTATACTATATAAATTATATTAATTTATATATATTATTATAATATTATAATATATATATATATAATATATTTTAATACATTATATTATATATTATATATAATATATATTATATAATTTAATAATAATATATATTATATTATATAATATAATATTTATATATTCTTATATTTATATTATAGATATAATTATTAATTATATTTATTTATATAATATATATTTATATATATATATACATATATATTTATATTATATATATATTATTATTATTATATATATATATATATTTATATATATATATATATTATATATTATGACAAGAAATTTTATTCTACGCCGCATTACTGAACCATGTCTCGCCAAAAGCGTTCGCCGTTAGACATTAAGGAGGCTCTTTCATAGACGATCCGTCTCACCCAACAAATAAGGAATCTTACGGAAAAACCTTTCAAGTTCATCTGCGTCGATATCATACTTTAAAACTCGGTACTGATTTAATCCATAGAAGGGTAATATGCACTCCGCTGGGGTACACGCTTATGTTGGAGTGTTTGCCGGTACAAGAGCAACCAACCAAGTCAGTAACACCGAATGGACACAACAGGATTTATTCACAATTGCAATAATAAGAGAGGAAGAAATTTCCCTCGCGCGGCCTTCGACCATCGCCACAACGCCGCCGTTAAAAAACGTATAGAGGCTCAAAACTGACCAATCGCCTCCCAAAAAAGTTCGGAACCTGTTCAAGTTCCTGCTGCGAATCACTGCCTTGGGGGCACGGAAATCAGTACGGTAGAGGCCTCTGCAATATTTTTATCGCACGATGTTAGACGATGATTCGCAGTCTGCCAGGGGAAATATTTTTTTCGTTTATATTATTATTATTTGTCTCAACAAGCCTGTTGCCCATGTCGGCGTTGCACGACTTGGTTGTTTCCAGTAACCAAAAAACCCAACAAAATATGCGTTAGCTCCCGAGCAGAGTTTCAAACCTTTAGATATATATATTATATATTTTATATTAATACTAATTTATTATGATATTATATAAGAATTATTAAGAATCGAAATAGATATTTAGAGTAATAATATTAATATATATAGAAATTATATTATATAATCAATAATAGAATTTATTAAGTGAGAGATCGTTGCAGTAAAAAAAAAAAAAAAAAAAAAAAAAAAAAAAAAAAAAAAACTTACATTTATTTATTTACATGACGAGGTGATTATGTTCAACTTTAAAAGCTGATATTCAGTGCGGCGTTGACACGCGGGTGGGGATTGACTGCGACGGTGCCCGTTCGAGCGCTACCGGATAAGCGAAGCATGACTTACGTCAAGGGATTGCAGCTTAAAAATTTTCAGTTCTTAAAAATTGGAAACTCACTTTGGTTTTAATTAAAGTTCCTGTCAGTTTGATTCCTTTATTATGATCTATTTATCTACCATCTATCATCTTTGTTATATATATTATATATAATATATATTATATGATAGGGTATCATATATTATATATTATATATATATATATTATTATATTTATATATTATATATTTTAAATTCTATATTTATATTATATATATTATATTATTATACTTCTATATTAATAAGTGTTGTCAGGACATTCAGTACGATAAGAGACACCACCTACCGCCGAATAAAGAAGAAAATTTTCAGTCAGCGATTGAAATCGAAATATTATAGCACTGCAAAAAATAGTGTAATAATTATTAATAGTTTTAAATTATAATTATTTAATATAATAATAAAGTAAGTAATAAGCGTTATTTAGTTGCAGTTAGGTATTATAGATGTTGAACTTATTACTTGACAACTTTAATCTTTAGTCTTATTGTTTAAAAATTAGAGAAAATTTATTTAATATTATGTTAAAAAAAAACCTAAGTTTAAAATACAAAATTTTAATACTATAACTTTTGACAGAAATTCTGCTGAATAATACATAATAAATAATTTATATATAATATTGATATTTATAAAGGAAAAATTTATGTATAGAAAAAAATATATATTTATAAATAGTATATATATATTATATTATTTACCAGACCTTAGCATGGGTGGTGAGGCCCTCCCTAATTTCTATAATTTTTCAAAACTTTATATTGAGCTGATTTTATTAATAAGAATTAATAAACAAAGCAAATTAAGAATACGTATTAATAGATATGAGGAAAACATATTGTGGTTCGTGAAAAGTTCTTAAGTTTTGTAGCTGTTGAAGCACAAAAGGAGAATCACTAGTGAATGTTTTTAATACGACGAATGTTGAAATAAATTATGACTTTATGATTTGACAACGATGTGATGGCGCAGCAACAATGTAGAAAAGTTTTAGGTGAATGTTCAGTGTGAAAATAATTTCAGCTGCGTTGTATATACATTGCTGTGACATTCAAATGGATTACAACACATTAGAAACTTTATTGAAACAGTGAAAATAACTGGATACTATTTCAGTTTACCAAGGCAGAAATTTTTTAATAAAAAGATTGGAAAGATTTTCTGACGGACAAATGTACAAAAACTTTGAATATGCGAAGCAAAGTATGTGGAATGTTATGATAGATTATTATAATTCAGAGAAGTTTCTACAACAATTGTTGAAGCTTTTGAAGAGTTTGAAATAGATAAAGATATTGATTAGGGGGCTCGAGCCGAAGGGCAGAGGGGGGGACGTTTCATACCCCCGGAGGGAAGGGTCGGAGGAACCCCCGCGACATTGATCCTTTCTCAAAAACCTTAAATCCTTTAAATTATGTAATCATTAGCAAATATGTTTTAAGTATTATTATGATTGCAACTTTGTTCTCCTTCACTATTCCATGATGTACTACAATGACGTTTCCATCATACTGAAAATATAATGCTTGTTTTGAAAGACTTTCCTGCAAATATAGATGAAAATTATTCAAGCATTGTGGAAATTGTAGCAAAACACCTGCTTTTTGTTAATGAAGAAATGTAATGCAGAAAAAAATAAATCAATTGCAATTTTTTCTTTGATTATTTTAAAATATCGAAAGTGAGATAGTACTATCGATGGTTTCCCAGATAGTAAAATACTATCGATATTTATACGTTATAAGTGTAACATGATAGTTAAAGATTTTAGAATCTATCTAACTCACACGCGCATTGCAGAGAGTATTTCTTTGTCTGAAAAGGTTCTAAACATGCTTCCTCAATTTTACAAGGAAGAAAGACTAAACAGATCTTACCATAATGAGTGTTCAACATAGCTAAAAAATTAAATTGAGAAGTTATCTCAGTGTTCGCTGTTTTAAAGGACATATATTATAAATATATATATATTATATATATAATATATATATATATATATATATTTTTTTATATATAATATTATATAATTATTACTTATTATATATTATATATTGTTAGGGAGTGTTATTTGATTCAGTTCATATTTATTCTTCTTCTTTATCTATTTTCCAGTTATACCTTTTAATTATTCCTAATTTCATTTTTATTTCTTTATCTTCTGACTTTGTTTATTCAGATTTTTTCTTTTCTTTTTAACTATTTGTTTTAACATTTCTTTAGTTTAAGTAATAATGAATATTCTTAAATATATTTTATTTCCCCATTCTTTATCTGTTGTTCAAAGCTTTTAAGGTCTATATTAAAATATTAAGTTTAAAATAAAAACAATTAACAATTACTACTACATACTTACTACTAATACTCTACTATACTTATTTAGAGTTTCATATGTAATTACATTTTCATTAATATAATATATATATTAATAATATAATATTATATATATAATATATAATATTAATAATTAATTAAGATAATCAATAATTATATATATAGAAACATAAAAATCAGATGCGGAATTATATACTATTTGCAAAGAGTTTTTCTAACATCTAAAACTCTTATAACGATTTTAGCACTTTCTAAGACAAGTTCTTGAATAAAACAAAATTAATTGCCTTCGAATATCCAATGCTTTACGTCGCGCTACGGTGATTTTCAAGACTGAGACTTTTTAGAACGAGCAAATAATTTTAAATATACAATTAACTAAATTAATAAGAAGATAAACCAAAATTTAAAATCATATTAAATAATGTAGAGTTGATAAATTTCAGATTAGTGTCTTTTTACTTTCTTTGTTCTATTTAAAAATATTTAGGTAATCGACATTCTCGTTATATTTTTATTAGTCGCGTCATGCTTTTATAGAAGGACGCAGCCAACTTAAATCGAAATTCCCTCTTTTTAATCAAAATTTTGAATTTACTATTCATTATTGTGTACTTTTTTATGTTCTTCCTGCATATAGGTGTTACTTGGCTTGTACTCGTGCCGCAACATACGCTGCCGAAGGTATTCGTCTATACCAATGTAAGTGGTTTACATACCACTCTTGATAATTGGTAATCAACGACAATATACTCAAAAGTGTATGTTTTGTAGATGATGAGTGCAAATGCAAGAAGAAATTTTGTTGGTGAAATCTTTTAGAACTAACTTTACAGGCATTTCTTATTTATGAAACTCAAACACGTTTGATGAAATGATTCAATTATTTTCGCTCGTTCATATTGCATACCAACACTGCGCTTGTAATGGAAGATGAGTTTTTTATTATCTTTGTCTTTAGGATCGGCCTATTTAGTTAACGTGTTATTCACTTTTGTGTAATGTTTGTGAAGACCATGATTGAAAGGTAGTTTATCCATTTAATTTCTTATCAGATACCCAATTAGATGTTTCTTTATGTGGCTCTGTGCTACAAGTGCTTTTTTTATAGATATTCTTATGCGAGAGTGTGTATGAGTCCGAAATCATTTAACCTCCCCCTTATCCGACTTTTTAACGAAGAAAACACCGTATTCATCTCCATTATTAATAATATAATAATATAAAAAATAAATTTAATATATAAATAATATACATAATAAAATAATGAATTAATATTAATATAGATAATAATATTATAATAACTAATATATAATATATATATAATATATATAATTAAATAATATATATAATAATATATTAATAATAATCATATTAATAATAAGCAATAATATCAATATAAATATAATTAATAATAAACATATTAATATAATAATAAAATATATAATAAATAAATACAATATTCATAATAAATATGTTATAATATTTTTATATTAGAAAAAATATTTATTAAAAATAATAATAATATATTATTATACTAATAATATTTATTAATAAGCAGTCTATTAATAAACTTAATAATTTATAGCCTTTCTCAAATACTTAATTTAAATAATCCTTATGATTATAGTAATAATGGATATAATACTCACAAGAACATACATTCATATTATAATATAATATAATCTTTACTAATAATATTAAAATAAAAAATAAACCTGAAATAAAAAAATAATAAAAGTGAATAAATAATATAAAATGAATAATAAAGAAAAATTTAAATTAATAATATCACAGATAATAATAAATATATAAATAATATAAATAAAGATCATATAATAAACATATATATAAATACAAATAATAATAATACAAAATTAAAAATATATCAAATAATTAATACTAATAATAATAAAATAATATGAATAACACTATATATAATAATAATAAACTTATAATAATAATCTAATAATAATAATTATTAATAAAAAAAAAAAAATAAAAAAAAATATAATAAAATTTAAATTAAAATAAATAAATGATACTAATTACAAAAAAATTCATGTAATTAATAAGATGCAAAATAATATTAATAATAAGTATAATAATAATACATATAATAATAATAATTAATATATTAATAATATATTAAAAACAATAAAAAAATAATTATAAATAATATATTAATAAATTATTCAATAATAATGATATATATAAGAATTTATAATATAATAACTATTAGGATTAGAGCCCCAAGATACATATTGCTCATTCAAAGCTGTAAATTTGTTGTTCGATGTAAATATATATCAATAACATAAGATATTTTATAACATTATATCATTTTATTTTATTATATTTTAATATTCATGGCTTATTATATTTTTTTTCTCTATTATTATTACTTTATTATTATTTTTTATTATTTATATATTAATTTAATAATAATAATAATAATAATTATATATATACTATAATAATTATATAGAATAAATAATACTAATCAGCAAAAATCGAATTTTTCTTTAATACAAGAGTAATAAAGGGATAGAAGAATCATAAAAATAATTAATCTTTTAATCATTTTTCATTTAGTACAATAATCAATAATAAATATAATTAATAATCATATAATATTTTTAGAGCTTAATAATATATAGATATAATAAATAATAATACATAATTAATTAATAATTAATAATAACTTTTACCCATTATTATTAACTCGATAAATGGTTTTATTGTCTAATAGTTTTTGTGATTAATTATTTTATTATTATTATTATTATTGATTATTATTATTATTTTATTATATTATTATTTTATATTATATTTTATTGATATTATTAATTATTACTTATTATTATTATTATTATTTGTATAATTTTTGATTATAATCATTATTTTATTTACTTATTTATTATTATTTTTTATTCTAAATATATTTAATTATAATGATATTATAAATGATAATTATCATATAATTAAATTATATTTATAATATCAATGATTATATTATTATTATGATTATTAATTATATAATTATTATTAATTATATTATTATTATTATTATTATAATATTATATCACTTTATGATATTATTATTATTTTTATTATTAATTATTTGTTATTTATATTATTATTATTATTATTATTATATTATTTTATTACTTATTATTATTAAATTATTTTATTTTAATATTATTATTATATTATCTCATTCTATTATTATTTATTTATTGCAATTGTTCATTATTCATTCAGCATGTATTTTAAAAGATTGTATTTATTTACCATTAAGTTACAGACAACTTCATATTTTTAGAAAACGAAAATTTAGTAAGACAGCTATTATTTCTTTCTAAATTATTTCAACTTTGAAAAAATAAATCTAGATTCACTAGCACTAACCGAATGGTTAGACGATGAAGTGCCCGCGCCCCAGCACAATGTTCGTTAATACTATTATCTTTTTTTTCGATATATTTGATATAATTAGAAAATTAACCGATAGTCTTCATCAATGTTTTTACACGAGAAGTGAGGTTGTGCTATTCTCAAATTTTTAAAACCTTTTAATATATTCGCGCCTACTATTCGTTTTACATTAGCGAAGTCGAAATGATATGATCACTGCACTACCACTACTCACAACATCATACTCCCACATAAGCTCCCCACCTAGCAGCATATATATATTATACATATATATATAACTATTATAATATTATATATATTATTATATTATATAAATATATATAATTATATTTATATATATTAATTATTATCATATTATAGATATATATATATATATATATATATATATTATAATTATTAATATTATATATTATATATTATTACATATTACATCTCATCATCATCCAATCCATCAACGTAATATAAGGTGAGGTGCGCAACATACACCCGAAACAGAAAAAGATAGCGAAGAAATTGATCGCAAGTCGTAAAGAACCCATGAACGTGCTTTATACTCGTCGCCCCAAGTTAGAAATCACCTAGGGTTCCAGACTGCGAGACCCTAGTGTGAGCTCGGCATGTGGTTTCTCTTGTCATGGCCCACGACATACCCCTCACAAATAACTCCGCTCATTCATTCTCCTATATGCACCTTCTTTTAGCTTCTTGCAAACAATCTACCTTCAGCATTCCTATTACTGATCACCACTTTTTCTTTCCGCCCCACCGTCTTCCAAAGCACCTCACCAACTTACGTATACCATCCGCTATGATCCGAAACTGAGACTAATTATCTTATATGACAACACTCAATTGTACACTCATTACTCTCTACAATTTAAGCGCTTTTTCACACGCTCCCTTAATGTGTCTCTTCCCTTTATCCAATTCTTTACTAACTAAAACCCCTCTAAATTGTTCAATCTTTAACAAATGTCACTTAATCATATGCTCTATTTCCGACCATAAGCTTATCAACTCCTTGACTAGATCAATCCCCATACCATCATAAATTCGACACCCTAGCGCACTCAGAATTTAATCTCTTTTCATCAGTCATCACCCCTCCCTTTCCATTAACCAACCCTTTGCATAACTTTCCCTATGCTCCTTTCCCTTTCGACCGATCACTGTTATCCCCCTATTACTAATTAACCTCTACAGCTACGTATGTATCATTTTTAGATATTACATCAGCCCGACTCATGATCCGGCCTGCACTCTTCACTACTATCTCGACTTCATTCATTCTCCATTTATCTATTCTAACTATCTTAGTACCCTACAACTGTACCATATTTATTATCATCCTTCATACTATGTCATTCGACATTATCCCACGACCTCAGGTATCTCGACTAACAATAGAAGTATGTTCACTCCCCACTTTCCATATTCCTTTTCAATTACCCTTTCATATCAGTGCTAACATCTCACCATATATTCTTATTAATTACAATTCGACTCCAACTAATTCTGTAATCATTTAATAATGATAGACGAAAATTAATTGGTATATAGCCCCACGAGTGCCCATAAAAATACAATTCCTGCTCTCTTCTAATCCCTTGGATACCCATTTAATTTCAATATCATGAAAGTAGATAAATATATATTATAATATATTTTAATACATTAATAGGATTTCTAGATTATAAGTTAATAATTTATATAATATAAGTATTTATACTAACATTAATATGTTTATATGCGTGTGTTTGCTATGTGTGTGTGCTAGTGTGTTTAGAGTGTAATAAGGATAGCGAGAGAATCGTAAAGGAAAATATATTTTCCTACATTAGGGTAATTAGAAATTGAGTGTTATGGTGTTGCATAACATTAAATTTATATGATTGGAAATTTAATGAGACATATGTACTCAGTTCTTAAGTGACGAGTTGTAACTTAGACATTAGGCATGGAGAATTGAAAGTTAAATAATCAACGGTTTTAGGGTGAATAGTTATATTAGTATCACTATGAAAGATTAAATTTGTGCAATAGTGTTCTAGGTGCTTTGAATTATTTTTATGCCCCCCAGTATTATGCACTATTAGTAGTATTTGATCATGATGTCTTATGGATATATTTCAGCAGGTGGTTCAGACCGACAAAAGAGAAGCTGATTTCGAGTCAGAATACGAGATTCGAAGGGTGAATGTTAGTGAAGTGTACTGAGAGATGTTAGTTAGTGATGTTTAGGTATGATGTATATTGAAATCAGAAAGTGTCTAAGCATGTGACAGTCGTAAGGCTAGGTGTGCTATATATATGTCTGAAAGTTTAGAGTTTGGGAATATTAATTTATACGAGGTTCTCATAGTGTATAGTCAGATAGGTTCGTGACTTAGCCCAAGGGCTAACCTTTCATTATTTGTTATACAGTAGAACTAAACAGCTCTGAAGTCTTCATTGCTTGCTTAATTTGGAAGTTAAGTGCGTAACGTCAGGTGTTGTGAGTTTTTTGCTATTAGTCGATGGTATAAGGCTACTCTCGAAGGAGAGGATCTTATAGTTGTGAAACAGGGTGTATAAGTTAAAAGTGAATAGTGCTAAGTGCTAAATCTACATTTTCTAAAAGAGATAGCATAATAACAAAATTGTGTTGTGAACTTCACCGTCCAACCATAGTTTAATTTACTAGTTATTTTTGCACTCTAGTTACTTCGATTCTCTATTCTATCTTTTTTCAATGCATCACTATGTTCTCCGATTCATAGCAGCCTCTCACATACTATGACCGTCAATATTATCTCGGAGGGTGTGAAGTAGATTATTAAATATAGATATTATGAGGTACTGGGTTATTGAATAAGAGATTTCATAGCTCGAGCTTTTTTTGACATTTATTACGTATAAATTGCATAAGGACGAACACTTGATATACTTATAGTGATGTGTATAAGTCGTAGTGAATTATCCGAAAACGATATTCTAAATTGAATTTGCACTTAGCGCTCAACTATCCTATTATTTACGGTATTAAACTATACACTTAAACCACCAATATAGTAGATGCTGATTATAACTGGGTATACTGATTAATATAGTCATAAAAGTCTAGGTGTGTGTAGAAAATCTAAAATATCACAGAAAAAATATTTCATTTTTCCAAAAAATTATTCACCAACACTAAAATTACATTATGGAATTTGACACTATAGAACTTCCGATATAATAATAGTTATAATATGGTCAACAAATCAAACGGATAAATATTAATTATATGAATACCACGATCACAGTGCAGAAACGAGCTCGATCGTTTAACTCCTATAATTCGAAGGTTAATTATATGACGGTCTACAACTGTCTAAGTAGCTGAAGTCTGAATGTGTTCTTATCCTCACTGCATAAGATCGAGAGTGGAAGTGCTAAAGTGCCTACGAGACGTCTTTAGTGCGACTATGTAACCTCGTACTATGCTTTTACTTAGGGTATTGTTAGCTCACATAGGTCTAAGTGAGTAGATCGTAATGCTCTCACGATAGAGTGCTATCGCGGTATACGGAGTGGAGTTTCCTATATGTTATCTGCATGGTTTACTACTGTGTCGCTGTATGAGACGCTAAGGTGGTGTCTAAGTTGACTAAGAAGTCGAGTAGGT
Organism: Trachelipus rathkii; assembly: GCA_015478945.1. NCBI lineage: Eukaryota > Metazoa > Arthropoda > Malacostraca > Isopoda > Trachelipodidae > Trachelipus > Trachelipus rathkii. The sequence continues at coordinate 13,151 of JABUQX010069083.1, forward strand.
GCAATATATAGAGCTTCTTAACCTAACAGTCTCGGCAAGTGCTCACAGTAGACGCTGCAGAATCGTACTCATGCTAGCATAGGTGATCTTGAGAGGTATCTCAAATAGACACATAATATACACGGAAAGATTTTTATTAAGTCCAATATTTTTTCGGGTACATTGTTTACTTAGTACCTGTCTCTAGAACTCACTACTATCTAGTTATCCGATCAGGTGAATTCCACTATATATTTGCGTCAGTAATCGGGATTTGAGCTAGTTTTATTAAGATCATATATATTTTAGTAAATGGTATTTGAAGAGACGTCATCTAGACCGCATTTTTGTCGTATTCCATGTAAGTGCGACACCCCTAATACACTGCTGTAACTACTATGAGTGACGTTCTAAGTGATAACCGATAAACGTATTCTAAAGTTAGATCGTGCCAGAACACTTATTCTTTAAAGGTATTTAAGTAGCTTAATATCACTACATCAACAAGCCACGGATTAGAGTTGACGTTCTACATACTAGGAACGTGATATATAAGTCAAAGACTTGAAGTGTGAAATTATCTCATCATACTATACATCACTATAGAATACAAGATCCTAACTAAATAATATTTCGCAAACAAAATTTTGTAGTTCCACGATAACAATTTATTATTTTCTCGTGGATTTGCAATCTATAGCTTTAAGATCTCTTAAATTTGATATAGTGTTACTCAACAAACAAGAACGCTATGATCATATACATCATCGAACGACAGTAAACAGGTTTAAGTAATCATGTCGAAAGCGTAATAAGGCGTATTAATACTTCGTAAACTGACTAATAGCTATCAAGTCGGTAAATGGTATCTACAGTGCTAAGATCGAAGCGTATACTGAGTAGTCTAAGATGTCAAGGATATAAGTTTGCTTAAGTACGAAAGTTTTAAAGTGTACAGTAGAAAGTATTAAGTGACGTAAGTCATTCACCCTATACCTTTGACGTCCATAGTGCTAAGTCGAATGGTATTAAGTTGCTAAGTTAGCTCGACGGTTCTTCGAAGTTGTCTGAAAGTCGTTGAGCGTGGTCTCACAGTTGCTGACGAATTAGAAGTGTGTAAGTGTAAGGATCGAAAGATCTAGAATATGGCTAGTATGTTATCGAGTTATTAGGTTAGAGGCTGACGTTGCACGGGTAATAAAGTGATCGCTCACTTAAGAGTTATAATATTTGCTAGTGACATCAGTGTTTTCGACATAAAGCCTTTATAGGTTTGGAAATAATTAGTGCTAACAGTTCTGATATAAGATGATGTCTAATGTGTTCAAGTCTGACGGTTCTTTATTGGCGTCAGAATCTCTCTGCAAAGTGTTATTAGTATAGAGTCGAAGGAATTTTAATTCTACAGTTTTATAATGATGAATGTTTACTATAGTTGATTATCTATACACATTCCTTACAATATTTTTTTCTTATCAAAAGAATCGAATAATTATGCACTTAAATGAGTTAATTATATAAGTGTGCCAGTCCTCCATAATAATCTCTCTTTATCGTGCGTATTCTCGATGACTTTTTAAGGATATGCTCATAAGGCATAATGTGATAGTATCTCAGATTCTTACGATACCTCTGATATCGGGTTCAAGACTCGTCATTAACTATTGTATCGTGCATTCACGATTGCGGTAGATGTCTATATAGTAGTTTATTTTCGATAGGTATGGGTAAACTCGATATTTGACAAGCGTATCTGAATCCGAGCTTGGTTTGCGATATCCAGTATAAAGTATGGCGCGCCATTCAAACTATCACGTGTGAGTCGCACATGATAATAGATTGAGCGTATCTCACGGGTATAACTATTAAGTAATACGCGCGCGAGATTAGTGGGAATTCGTAAGACAAATTCCACATCGATAGAACAATAGATTATTACGAAAGGAAATCTTATAGTTCTCAGAAACTCTATTTTTATTACGTAGGAATTTCGTCAATCTTAGATCCTATATCGAACCTTATATGTCGAAGTTTTCTAAGAATACAAGAACGAGGACTCTCCAACTCCCACGACAAGTCAGTAAAGGTCGATTTGTAGTGTATCAGAGTCGAGATCTAGGTTATACTCGAATGAGTCTAGTATTGCTAAGCTGATAGGTCTAAGTGCTATAGTCGAAGGTTACACAAGTGTACAAGGATGGTTAAGTCGGAAGTTAAGTGCTAGGTCTGAAAGGGTCTAGAGGCTAAGTCTCGAAAGGTTAAGCTCGCTAGACGCGAAGGCTAAAATGCTAGCTGAACAGTGGTCTTAAATGCATAGTCGAAGGTCTAAGAAGTATAGTAAGTCGCAAGGTCTAAAGAATAAGATCGAAAGGTCTAATGTATAATGCGAAGGTCTAGTTGAAAAAGATCGAACTAATCAGTTCTTAAGTTTGTTAATAATTCTAAAATTTCTCAAAGAAAGATAATGAGTAAAATGAAAGTTAAGTCCAAATTATTTTTCGTAATTTGCACTTAGACCTTCGACTTATATCAGTTTTCAGATTCACCCTCACTATATGAAGTCATAATCGGATTGAAGATAGTTTGTAGCTTAGTACTCTGTATGTGAAGCTCGATTCAGCCGCTTTTTGCGAATTCCCGTAGGCGACACTATATTCTATATAGTGTTGTTTCTCGAAATTGGGAACCGAAAAACGACATCTAATTTTTATCGCGTTCAACACCTGTTTAAGGTATACTTGTTTTATCACTTTGAACCACCATATAGTTACGTGCTCGAGCGGTGGATATTCCTGCATAAGTATCAAAAGGTTAGGTGATGGAAATCGTAAAAAATCACAGAAGAAATAATTTTCCAAAAAAATTTCAAGTCGAATTTTTTTTCGGTGAATATGGCACTGTAGGTACTTGGTCGACTTATATTAGTTCACAAGGAGAGACAAGAACGCTGTAACGGGAGAACAGTCTTAGAATTGGTCGAAAGTATAGTCTCGGAGGATCTAGATATAAGTAGAAGGTCTAAGTTGGCTAGGACGTCGAAGGTCTTAAGTTGCTAGATCGAAAGCGTCTAAGTGCTAAGTCTCTGAAGGTCTAAGGTTGCTTAAGTCGAGGGAGACTAGTGTTTAAGTGCTGGGAAGGTCTAAGTGCTAAGGTACGAGCGGTCTAAAGTGCTATCCGCTCGAGTATCTACAAGTTGTGTGTGATATTATTTAAGATCGAAAGATCTAAGTGCGCTAAGTCGAATTTGGTTCGTAAAAGTGCTCTCAAGTCGTAGTTCTAAATGCTAATAGCTCGAGGTCTAACAGTGGATAACGCTCAGAGAGATACTATAAGTAAAGAGTGTGAAAGATTTTAAGATGCTGAATCTCTCTAAAATTTCTCATAATGAAGAATAAATACATACAAAGGTTCTTAAGTTTTCTGCAAATATAATTGTGGGTCTTAGGAATTTATGCTATAGACACTTGCTGTCGACCATATAATCATTCGGCCTATACAGGGCGCCTATTATGAACGTATTAGTACGGGAATTGTGAAAGATAGTTGTTATGTCTTATAGGAACTTGGTGATGTGTTTTGGAGATGACGCTTTCATTCGCTGTTTTAGTCGCGATTCCCGTAGAGGGGTCGACACATGAACCGATGTTATTTGGACGGTGTGCGAGAGGTAGTAACCGAAACGATTTAACTTGAGGTCGCGCGATACCCTTGTATAAGGTAGTATACGTATCACCGGTATCAACCCGCTAATATATTGAATGTAGCTCTACGTGAATGATTAAGTCGAAAGGTCTGAAAGTTGTGAAGAATCTAAAAAACTCAACAGAGAAAATAACTTTCCCAAAAATTTAAGTCGAATTATTTTTCGGGCTTATTATTGCTTCTTAGAGTTGTCTTACCCTACTTTATATTGAGTTCAATATCACAAATCGAGGAACGGATACAGATCAGAAAGGTCTATAGAATGATTAGTCGAGAATGGTCTACAAGATATAGGAGTCGAGGAGGTCTGAAGTGCATAGTCTTTAATGTAGTTAAAGTGCTAAGTCTAAGTTGTGGCTAAATGCTGCTGTTTTTTCAAAAATTTTCGACTAGTCTGACTAGCGCTTTTATACTGTCTTACAGAATCGAAAGAGTATTTAATGGGGACTTACTCGAGCTCCTGACATTACCGGACTCTCACGCTATTTCGTGTTAAATATAATGATGCTAATACGATCTCCCTTGACGTACGAATTCGATCCGACTCCAAGAAATTCGGCGGTTTTATATTGCGAAAGTCGAAGGTTTACAGTTGTTCTTAAGTGCGTTAAGAAATTTTAAGATGTGCTAAAGTCGTAAGGTTAGTGCAGTGAAGTCGTAATGGTCTATAATGCTCAGTCGATAAGTCTATGAGTGAACGGTGGAAAGTCTGGTAAATGTCACTTAATGGTGCTGTAAGCGTCGACTTAGAGGTCGTTTAGTGAGCTAGAATTGAATTTTGTACAGTTAAGGTGTATATTAGTGTATTTTTACGAGAAGTTTAAGGCTAGCGTGATGTGCGTAGGTCTTAGTGCTAGATCGAGGAAAGTTCGTTTGAGTAAATGAAGTAATGATGCTTTAAGTGAAGGTCTAAGTGTGATAGAGCTGGATCGAAGGTTCCCTTACCGCCACGGAATCTGAGATGGATGTTTGATGACTTTATGCTAATAGAGTGTTAAATCTAACAGCATTTCTTCACAGATTATGAATACACATTCAATAGATTGTTGTGTAGTTCCAAAATAAATTATTACGGATTTAAATTATGCACCTTTGTATTTAGTATAGGAGATACGGTATTATCGGAAGTTCACCGATACGTGACGTTCCTAAAGTTAGGATCATCAAAACTCGGCACATTGAGGAGATAGATTAGGCTGGGCTGTGGCTAATATTATTTGGTATCTTTGGAATAGCGGTTCGCTTTGTGACTTTGGCTGTTAGTCCTTTGGAGCCACTTTAGCGTAGATAAGAGGCGGGTAATTACACTGTTATGAAGTTGGATTATATTGTGATGATAACTTATAAGTGACGATCTCTAACACGCATGAAATTCCGAAAGAAAAAACGTTAGCCTATTCATAATTGTTCGATTCAGACGACAAAACAGCTCTTTTTTTAAAGGTAGACAAACGGGGGACTATTTACACTTCAACCTCCATATAAGTGACGTCTCAACGGGGAACTGATCATATGAAGTCAAAATAGGTCTAGTAGACTGGAGGCTGCTACAAAACATACACAAGAGAAAATAATTCCAAAAAAATTTTCAATTCGAAAATTATTTTTCGACTTAAACCTAGAATATCGACTTATATTAAGTTCAACAAAGTAACTAGAGACGACGTACTTTAATTGGGGAAAATGCAGTTTAAATTAAGGTCAAGCATAACTGAAAATAAAATTGCAATAAGATCTCACGGTATAAGTCGAACGGCTACATACTATATTGTGCTCGCTGAAGTCGAGAGAGCTGCGGGTAAGTGCTCTAAGTCGAAGGTCTAAGTTGTTAAGTGATCGAAGGTCTATAGGAATGCTAAGATCGAAGGTCTAAGTACGTAGGAGTCGAAGGTCTTATTGGTGTTCGTGAGAGTTCGGAAAGGCTGATAATTGCTCACAAGCTCCTCGAAGGTCTTTAAGTGCTTAAGTCGAAGGTCTACGTATTAAAGTCGTTAGATTGTTGCTGAACGACCGACAAAGTTGGCAAGCACAATTTATCTAAATTTCCAAAAGAGTAAAGCATATTTTTCTCACCCTCAAATATTTTCTCGCCCTCAATTTATCGCTTAATATTATTTATATACTTTAGACCTTCGTACTTAGCACTTTTATGACCTATCGATTTAGCAACTTCTAGACCTTTTCTGAACTACAATTAGACACTTTCATTTGGACTTAAGCACTTAGATTACTTATTTCGACTTAGCACTTATGACTTCGAACTATGCACTTTTTTAGTAGACCTTCGATGTATATGTATAGCACTTAATAGACCTTTTCAATTATTATACTTTAATAGGACCTATTCGACTTATTACTTTAGACTCATTCGTACTTTCGTCATTTAAGACTCTTCGAATAGTCACTTAGAAACCTATTCGACATTTAATGCACCTTAGGAACCTATCGAGAAACTTAGCACTAGACCTTTCGATTAAACCTATGCACTTAGACCTAGTTTTCGACTTATTACTTTTAAGACCTTATCGACTTTTTTATTATTATTTATTATTTACTTAGAGCTGATGCGACCTTCGACATAGCACTTAGACGTTCGACTTGATAATTATATTATCCTATTCAGACCTTTATTACGAACTTAATATTATATAACTTAGACCTTTTCGATGTTACACTTAGACCTTCGAGCCTTTATTACTTTAGACTTTACGACTTACTCACTTAGACTTCGAATTAATCTCAGTTCCCTTAGAATACGTCGAATCAATATCGGATATTCAACGATGGTTTATACCTTAAAAAGCGTCACCGATCTACGTTTAGGTTACGTATAAGTTGTTTCGGATTCCATTTCGAATCAGTGTCACGGTTAATAGTAATTAAGTAGTGTCGCGCGTTTCTCGGAGATATCTCGAAGAGGATCCAGAAAATCATGAACTGCTTTATAAAAAATCTACCTAAGATCTTTACTCTATTAAGCTCTATGAGCTATCGTTCCATATATATTAGTATGAGTATAGTACAAAATCGGATTATGGGTGTGAACGACAATCAAAAGCATTGTTTTTTTTTGGGCTTGAATTTTTGACAGGTTTTCTCGACTGATGTATCACTGGGAAACGTGAAAATATAAGAGATCGAATGGGGCTAAGTGCAAAGTTAGTCTCGAAACACTAAGATTTAGGCTTCACTAAACAATATATGTTTGGTAAGCATATCATTGTATTTCACTCATTTCTATATAGATGCTGAAGATTTAAGATGTTCTAGTCATTCTCCTAGACGGCGTATGATCCTGTCAAAATTTGTAGTACTTTAGAGGAATATCGACTTACAATATCCGTTTTCACTTTCGATTACATTTGTCTGGAAATCCGAGATATTGACGTTGTGTGTAAGATAATTGTTCTTAAAATGGAAAAAAAAATTTTTGAATTTTTTTTTTTTCTATTTTATCTCTCTTTTTCTCTCGATATACTACTTATAGCTACAAAGAAAATAGTAAACATTCTTGGAATCATGCGTGAAATATTTGTTCTAAAAATATGCATTAAAAAAAAATTAAGATTTATTTGGTATAATTTTAATTTTTTTCTTGAAAACTACGATAGCTATACAAGAAAAATAATGACATTCGTGGAATCAGGTAAGATTATTGTTCTAAAAATGGAAAAAAAAAATTTGAATGTTTTTTTGGGGCTTGAACAGAGAGAGAGAGAAAGAACTGTTCGATAATAATAATCATCCGTTCAGATCCGTCTCGAGTTGAGTTGGCTGCTGACCAGCCGGGTGAAGAAGTGCAGTCTCGTGTTTATATAGCGAATTACTCATTTTCTCATTATTCCGAAAATCAAACTACTTATTACGAACAAACCGCACCCAGATTTATGTGTGGTGTGAGTCAAACCTTATCTAAGTAGAGATATTTTTGTTGATACTGCAGTTCGCTCATCATACAGTATGGTAATAACCTTCAACAAACAAGCTCTGTCTCTCGGACACAACTATCTTTCTTCCCGTCTCATTGATAAGGATTAGAGTATTGATGAAGTGGAAAACCCTGTCTTAAGACGAGATAAAAAGTTTAATTTTTCTTACCGAGACGGTGTTTCTGCTTAGAAAACACGAGATCCTTAAAACGCCGCTCGCGCCGCCTGTTTTGACGCTCTTTTCTAAATTGTATTTTATACGCTCAAAATCGAAAACGTTCTCGCGCCACGAATATTGAACGTGGAAACTGGATCTATAAATTTCGTCGTTATTCTCGCAGAAGGGCTTCGTCAGCTCTGCCTCTAATCCCGCATTTTCTCGTTCGTCTACGCTTCCGATAAACATTTTGAATAAAGGGGACGAATAATTATCGGGCGAGTCCTTGTTATTCAATAGGGGATTATTCGTTCGAACTAAATAATAAATCTCCCCTCCGCGCTCTTTTTTCTCTTCCTCTTCCTCTTCCTCCCCCGTTGGCAGCTCCGTTTCGTAAAACGCGCCGAGAAAAGAATCATCGTCCTTTCCCGATTTTCTTGGCCGTCGCGACGACCTCTGCTGTTGCGAAGGTTCATTTTTAAAATAAATATCGTGTTCGTAAATACGCTCCTTCAAGTACGTTTTAGCCGCTAAAACTTCTGTCGCCGAATAGTTTGAATGGTCGTCGTCCTCGTCGCGATTGAAGACGCCTCGCTCGCCTAATAAAGGTAAGATTTCGGTATTTACTCTTTCGAAAACGCCGCCGCCGCTCTCGTCGTCGGTGACGCCCCTCGCGTCTAGCACGAGCGGCCTTATCCTCGCGAATGCGACTCGCGCGAAGATCATGTGGCGCTCAGCCTCTTCGCGAGATTTTTCCAAGAAATCGATATCGTTATAGGGAAACCTTACGTAATATTCGTTTAAAAGCCATTTAGCCAGGCAACAAACGAAGTGACTCTGCAGTTGAATGGTATTCAGATACTTTCGGATATCCTGAATTTTTTTCTCCGAAGCGTGTCGAACGAGTTCGTCCGTTATCACCTCGATCGCGAGTTTAAAGTACAAAAAATAAAATTTAAAGTGCAACATGGCTTCCCTCCGGTGTAAAAGTGATCGTTCTTTGAAAAGGAATCCGAGCATTTCTTCGCGCGATAAACTTTCTCTAAATTTCGACAAGACCATTCTTTTTTTCTCCAAGTGTTTCGCTTTTCTCTCGACGTCCTCGATGCAAGAATCCAATAAATTATTAAAGGAGTTTTTTGAAGAATATATTCGATATTGAAGAAACAGCGACGTGTTCCTGTGAATATTATCGTTATTACCCATCGTGTCGTCCGTTATTTTTACGTATTTTACTCAATCGACGATGATTAAAATAAATTTATGGCTGTATATTTAAGCAAAACGTATACACTCGTAGGAAAAAAGTTTTTTAATTTTGTTTTTATGTATTTTTCGCAATCAGGTTGATTAAAATAAAGGTATAACTAAAAACATTTTTTTATTTACACAAAAAGTACACACTTTTAAAAATAAAACGCGAAAATTTTTTATAATATATAATATAATATAACATAATATCTTCAATTATCGAAATACAAGTTAAATATTTTTGAAATTTCGTGGTCTAAAATCTTTTGAATTTTTTTGTCGGATTTCGATGACCACCTGGTGTAAAGGTAATTCACGTAAACCTCGCCAAATATCTTATACTTAGACTTCCCAAAGTCAGCTTCCTGCATTCGCCTAAACGATGCGAGCATCTTCTGATCCCCCAAAAATTTAGCGGTGAAGCGTTCGTCTTTCGAACTTTGAGGAATAAAAGATACGTCGAGTATCAATTCGTTGGTTTCGGCGTCGAGCCGAACGTACCGTCCCAATGCCTCAATGACTAGCCGGTGCCAGGTCGGAATTTTTCCCTTCTTCATTTTTGGTTTGTAGCGAAAATTCTGGGCCTCCACGAATCTGCAGAATGCGATCTGTACGAGAAAGTCCAAAAGATCGGAGGTGAACTTATCTCCACAGCCGTCGGTGACGCAAAGTTGTTCGGCGAAATACCGGTTGATCACGAAGGGCAGGTGAGTGTTCATGAAAGGGATTTTAATCCCATTTGTCGTTCTCAGGTTGACGTTGTTATACACTTCACCCATGGCCCTTTTCACTTGCGCGAGCGTCACTTCGCTGATAACATTGTTTTCAATATCATCGACGATTTTAGATACCAAGAAACTTGCGCGTAGAGCGTTATTCGATTTGATGTTGCCACCAGCGGCAGCAGCGGCGGCGGAGGCGGCGTACGGCGATGAATATTCTATCGTCACTTCGGTGTTTTGACACATTACAGTTTCCTTCACCAAATGTCCGGCGGAGGAAGAAGAGGGGGAAGACGGGAGAGGAGAAACGACTTTCGGAATGTGAATTAAATCTTTGATATCCCGAATCCCCTTAACCATATTTTCGTAATCGGGGTTCATTAACGACACGGAAAGGTGGTCGTAATGATGATCGCTGTTATCCGTTTCCCTTTTAACGTCTCTATCGTCTCTCGACGGCGGCAATGGTGGCGGCGATATTTCACTACCCTCAAAATTAGTTTCTTCGGATGACTGCCACTCGCCCTCTTCTTTTATTTCTACTTTTGGCTCCAACAGACAACCGTCCGATTCGTAATCGGGTTTCATTAACGACATGGAAAGGGGGTCGTAATTAGAGTTCATCACGAGTATATCAGCGTCGCCGCGATGGTCGCGGCTATCAGTTTCCAGTTTAAAGTCTCCATCGTCTCTCGACGGCGCCGGCGATGTTTCACTACCCTCAAAATTAGTTTCTTCGGATAACTGCCACTCGCCCTCTTCTTTTATTTCTATTTTCGGCTCCAACAGACAACCGTCCGATTCGTCGTCATCCATTGTAAGTGGACGATCGGTTGATTCCTTCGTTCGCCCAGTTTCGACGGCGGCTGTGGGTGACGCATTTTCTGTCAAATCGAGTAATAGATCGTCTATGTTAAAGCTATTATCACTATTTTTAGGAGCCGACAAATTCTCTTGCGGACCCTCGACGTTTGTTCTCTCTCGAAGTAATCGCTGCTGCTGCTGCTGCTGCTGCTGATGGGCGCATTTGGGAGACCTTAGGGTGTATTGTCCATCGTAAAAAAGACGACTCGATGGCGTTTGTTGTTGCTGCCACTGGGAGATGTATTCGGGAACCGCAGTTGCAGCGTTTTCACCCTCGTAGCAAAAGAGACTCGGTAAAGGTTGTTTCTGCTGCTGCTGCTGCTGGTCATCCTGTCTCCGGGTATATTCTGGGACAAAAAATCGTGGAAGCTGCTGCTGCTCCTGCTGCTGCTTCTGGTCATCCTGTCTCCGGGTATATTCTGGGACAAAAAATCGTGAAAGCTGCTGCTGCTGCTGCTGTTGCTTAGGATGTTGGGTAATTTCTAAGAAATTCGGTTTCTTATGAGGAAACAAACGCGTTTGTCGATGATTTTGCTGAAGATATTCGAGTTTTCCTACGTCGCTCGCACCTTCTTGATAAAAAATACATGGTCGCTGCTGGGTGTATTCTGGAACAAACATACGCGATTGTAGCGGTGGCTGCTGCTGCTGCTGCTGCTGCTGCAGATATTGAAGAAATCCGGCGTCGGACGTTTCTTCGTAAAGTTGTTGTTGCGATTGCTGCTGCTGCTGCTGCTGCTGCTGCTGCTGCTGCTGTTTCCTAGTATCTTGAGTAAAACTCGCTTCCGAATTATACAACATGTGGTGTTCTTTATTCTTTAAATTTTTAAAAGAGTGAGATTTGTAGTGGAAATTTGACCTTTGCGTCAAAGATCTATTAAAACCTTCCTTTTCACCAAGATGTCCCGAACGCATTCCAAAATCTGAAAAATTGTAAATTCGTTTTTTTATATTAAAATAACAGGATGATTTATTTACAGTAAAAACTGTTATTTATCGAGCGTTGATCATAAAACGAGTTGGCTAGAATTAAACTTACCGTATCTAAATACTGGGATATCCGAGCGCTTCTCGACCTCTCCGTCAACCCGAACGAACTGATGACGATTCCCATCCGTCGAACTAATTCGATCATGGTAGCGATAATATTTCTTCTGTTGTTGTTGCCGCACGGGTGCTTCGTCGAACAAACTCGGGAGGAGAGCGGGGTTTTCTTTAGGCGCCAACCGCGGAAAACAATGTAAATCCTGATCGAAAAGTGTATTTTTTTCCACCTCCTTCAAATAATCGGACAAGCCTTCGTTTTCAGACTAAGGGACTCGATTCCTTCCGCATGATTTCTCAAATTCCAATCCGGCATACTGATTAATATTGATATATTATTAATATCAATGGTGAATACTTTAAATGTTTTAGCGCTAAAGCTATATTGAATTACTTGTTTTTTATATCAAAATTAGAGTTTACTCAACGGATCCAGTTTATATATATATATAGGTATATTATACTATATATATATAGTATGTTTAATATTTATAGTATAATATATACTATACATATATATATATATATATTTAAACTTTTCACGCTTGCTTTATTAAAGAAAGAAAACTTAAACTTCCTACGTAATTTTCTTTCATTCCATCGATAGATCTGTCTACTACGACACTCTTTGATCTCCATCCCCATGTTTGTTCTAAAACCGCGATGATTGCTGCTGCTGTTGCGCTGCTGCTCTCGCTGCTCCTGATGGATCGTTCGGAATGACAGTTGGTTGGTGGCAGATATTCAGCAAGGAATCGATTTTACTTCGATCGCTAGATTCAGGAAGCCAACGACCGGCGACGAGAAAATAAAAATGAGAAAAAATCAGTTACATTGGATTCGAGAAAAAGTCATTGACAAAAATTACAATTTTTTTCAAAATATAATGGTACAGAAACGAGCGAAAAATTCAATTTTTCCTACCCATTTCCTCCATAGGAAAAAGAAGAAGACGACTTTTCCTTTCCTTCCGTGTAAGGGAGCGGGGTTGCAGGATAATTTCTTTTTGCTTTTAGGGGAGAATGGTCTTTTCCTTTTTTTCTTGAGAATTATCGTATGGACGGCATGCTGAGAGGGATTTTTCTATTTTTTTCTTCGTTTTTATCGACCTTAAATTTCTAAGTTTTTCTTTAGAAATTTCTTACCCAATTCTATTCCAAAGGATCTGACGACCAACAAATTCTCACGATAAAGCCAAAAAGAAGGATTATTTTACTAACTATTAGGAATACCTAATTATTTGAACCTATAATATACAACACATCGAAAGAACGACTATCTACTATGACATAAAGAATTTAAGAAATAAATAATAATCACCAAAATCTTCGGATGAATATTCTCTTTTTTCAATATTTTTCTTAAAATTTAAAATTTTAATAATACACGTAAACAGTGTGCTCGATAAAATATATCGGACAGCCCAAAAAGATACATCAGCACTCAAAATCGATAAGCCTAGCCGTTAGACGTAAATGACAGAATATAAATTTCGCAAAACATCACGAATCAGGAACATCAACAGCATTATACTTCGTTAAGTTTTAGAAAGAAATTTCTCTCTACTCATTCAGACGGTACACCAACTATAGAATATGATATAACGGAGTAAATTAGAGAATATCAACATAAAATAGGAGTGAAGTTTAACATCTGACATCTTGCTACACAGCTTCAGAAGAAAAATATGACATTGATTTGCAACCCAATATATAAACATATAATAAATATAATATTATCCCTAGACAAGCTTAGGTGCAAATATCCGACCCAAACTTTGCTATAGAAGATATTATGCGCAAAAAAAGATTAACACACATGAATACCGCGACAAAATCGAATTGACGTTTCCCCGCATATCGGAAGCTCAAAACACAGTTTTTATACCCGGTACTATATACCCACAATGCGGAATTCGTCGATTTACAGTGTGAATGGATAACTGCCAATACAGGAATACCAGTAATAGATATAAGAAAATAAATGATACTGATGCTAAACCTAAAAAGAAAACTCCTCGAGCGATATTGTCTCATGATTTGCAAATTATGTTATATCGAAATATTTTTAGTGCTCGATTTTTTTATAGAAGACGAATTACCGCTAATAACACAACGCACAACAATACAGTTTCATCAAAATCACGGCATACAACGACCCCAGACGGGACTTGCAGCGAAACCCTAAAATTTAATAATAATCAGCACAGCACTCTCAGGCAGCGTTCATACCGTTAGGACTCAAACGAAACGCACAACCAGAGAGAAAGATATATGTCAGGACGAAAATTAACAGATCAGCATATACGAATATGAGAACACAACCTACATAAATTTGACGTTTTGCAGAGGAAAATAAATAAGAAGTCCGCAAAAGGTCTTAAATCACAAATACTTTAAGGAAAAAAAATATATACTTTGAAAAAATATTAATGAATAATTTAGTAAGTAAAAGAAACTTTATAACAACGAATTAGGTTTCTTACGTTTGATTATCAAACTAACAAAAAGAGAGGGTATTATAATCACATAAATAAGTTAAATTAAAAAAGCAAAAATACTTTTTAAAAAGAATTATATTCAGTCATAAAAAAACTCAAAACAAACGACATAAATACAGTAAATGTTAGTCGGGTATTAAAAAGGACAAAATGTTGTCATAACCCAGTTCTCGCGCTCTTATGCAAAAATTATAATCAGATGCAGATTGAGGAGGACAGTAAAGAGACGAGTGTGCAGATAAAGCTATTCTTTTTTATAGAAAAGTTTATTATTTGATATTAGTCTAATTAGTCATTTTTAAATTGATATCAATTATATGATACATGAAATGCTTGAACGCAGTGGATTGTTTCAATTCACCCTAACTCTACATATATACCCAATTGCATCGAAAGTATCTATTTAAAATATTATTTAGCCTACATCGCGAAATATAACTCGAAACAGAATTGAACACAGCGAATAAATCGTTCGTTATATATATAGGCAATAAAGAGAAGGCAGGTAAGAGCAGTTCGGTCATGACATTAAGAATTAAACGTTACTCAATCGAATTAATCATTTAAAAGACTTTCCATTCTAATAAAAATTATAACCTCTAATTAATTCACACCGACTTGTATATCTTAGTATCTTACGACAAATGAATTTGAAAAGCAAACTTCTCCGCTAAGTCCCGCGATCAAACATACGCAAGTTGGGCATAGTTTACGGATCCAATCAGAACTTACGCTAAAGACGAAATAAGATGAAAACAGCAGCCGTACAAGCGGAAAGGAAAGAAAGAAAGAAATAATGTGATTCCTCCAACTATATGAAGAAGAATGAGGAAGAGAAGCGGAAAATTTAAATAAATTAAATTAAACGGCTCTACGAATAGCATCAATTCATGTTATCACAAAAACTCTTAATTATATAACATAAAAATGATATATAAATTAATTATCATAACTGTTATTTTATAACATTAAAAAAATAGTTAATTGAATATTCACCGAAATATTTTAGTAAAATAGAAGAAAAATTTATATTAACGTCTCAGAATTTCAAAACTTTAAGTATTTATTTTAAAATCATACGCACTATAACAATCGGGAACTCGAACGACCTCAACGGGAGAAGAAAAGAGAGAAAACCATATTTAATTTATTAAGCGAAATCATATGAATTTAGACGCAGGATCTCACATAATATTCCGCCCGATTCTCGATATACGAGACCTCCAGGCTTATTATCGCGAATTTCACACCTCATCAAATTTCCAGATAGAATACTTAAATCTTTATAAGTTATTTCCTATAAATTATCCACTAAATGAATATAAAAAGAACAGCGTCGAAAGAGAATTCTATGTCAGATATAAAAGAAATCAGCCAATATATTTTGCCGATTCTATCATAACACTTTAAAATTAAGATTAAAGATACTTAATAACGTATACCGAAGCGCCGGCTACAGGAGGAATCATTCATTCAACTACGGCGGAGCTAGGCCGAAAAAAAGATCCTCAAATTCGTTTCCGAAAATGGTAAAGTCTAACGTACAGTTTTCGATTAATAGACCAGGTCAAGTATAAGTCAATACCACCTTTTCAACTCTTCAGCGTTGATTGGCCAGTCTTCAGCAGATTTTCAGGCAGTCTATTAGGGCCATTGACAGGTTTTTCACTTTAGAGCGTCTTCCTTGCTCACAAATTTATGGAATCTACTCAAGGGCGGCGACTTCGATCGAAGACGCTTAGTGTATTTCATTATATATAATATACTCAGATCTATTACTCAGCATCGCAACTTTCGAAAGGAACGTTCCCGAATATTCCCGACAGAATCCGAAATCAAAACGAATCAGAAACAGAAATCATATTCTGCGAGCTGCAGATTTCATTAATTTACTACTCTCTCCGTTGAAAAATTCAGAACAAAAAAGCTTCAACTGATTTATAAAGGTTATTCGGTTTTCCCTATTTCTCAATGATATATATTAGAAGCTTATTGATCGATATATTTTAAGCGCCAAATGTGATCCGAAAGTAGTTCTCACAGGAAAAGATATATCGGATATATAATAGATCACAAAGAGACAATCTGATCAGTCATAACAAAACGAATCTACCGCCAAGGCCGTAAAATTCTCAGGCAGATCGTCATTATAATTCCGGGCCGGCAAATTATTCATCGTATATCGGTCATTTAAAGTAAAAATGATAACAGAGAGAAGCGAGAATCTAAATAAATTCAAAAAGAGTAACACATAAAATCAGAGAAGTAAAGCAGCATTAACATCTATTAACAGAGCACCGAAAACATTCCACGAATTATTAAACGACTAATAGTAAAGGCTCAACTAGAGAAGTATTTAAAATCTCGTATTTACTATGAAATCATTAGGACAAACTGGGAATTACACCCAATCCACAAAGAAGTTTGTATAGTGAGTAAACATTCCACCCCATATTCTATTCATTTAGAGCTCCAGACATTTAATATTGAGAAATCAGGAATTAATCGAAATTTTCTATTATCCATTAATTAATTATTGGAATGAGTGGATGAATAAATGATAAGTATTACTAAAAAATTTCCTCCATTTTTCAATTAAAAAAAAATATTAAAATAAATTATTCATTAGAAATTACAAAATAAAATATTTTAACGGCCTAAAATAATCAAATAATTAAATCATAATATAAATAAAAAATTATTAATTATAAATATAAAATATACATTAAGACTAAAATGATTATACAAAAAAAAAAAAGTAAATATTATACAGTGCGATCTTTTTTTCGATCTTTTTCGATAATAGTTTCTCGACTTCTTATATCGAAACTCGAAAAGAAGCTTACTCCGGAAACACCGCAGACAACCAGATAAACACGAGACAGCGAAAGCTAACAATATCCAGAAATCGAAATTTGTAATCCGATTGCACAGAAAAAATGTCAACGAACAGAAAGAAAAATCCAGAAATACTACAGCGAGCCGAACAGACGACGACGAACCTACATACAAGATGACGAGTACAAAAGGCGGTTATAAAAATACATCAATCAATAAAAACAATAATATCGGCCGAGAAAAACAACAGAAAATAGACATTAGTTTTCATGAATACCCATTCGTCTAATCGAAAATATAGATTACAAAGAATTTAGGAGAGAAAGTTTAGAAACGTACGTCTAGTCATAGAATATAATAGAGGAAGAGATAATTTAATGGATTATCGAGGGACAAGAAAGAAGGGGAGCCAAAAAAAAGCGCTCAGTTTAGCAAATCTTAATAAATCGTAACATATCTCAGATAATTGTCGACATAATATTATATAAACATTAATATGGAATTCATATTACATATATGGAAAAATGTCTGAGAATATATTGTTCGAATGAAGAGAATATATTATGAGAATTACAAAAAAATATAAAAGTGAACCAACACCAATCTTACAAATAAATCTTAATCGAATATAATTAAACAGTCGAGAGAAGAAAGAATTAGTTTACGAAAGAAAATTATAAAAAAAAAGGGGCGAAAGTCTCCAATTAATGTTAAAAGAACATCTATATTTATACTATCCAAAAAATATGTATAAATAAGATATACTTTATTTATATATTATAAAATAAAATAATACAATAATAAATGATTTGATAAGAAAGAAAAAAAAAAATTATCTAAACAAAATACATAAACAAACGCTTAAATTATAAATATCAATTAAAATAATTTTTAAGATAATTAAGAAACTGAATCGAGGAATGATAAATTTAGTATGAAAGTGGAGGAATTCTCCTATTCTATAATACCACACGCTATCAGTGCCAAATGTTCATAAAACAATCTTATGGATAACCTTTATAAAACCCGTAATCTTTAAAGAATAAACTTTTAAATCCACAAATCTTATAAGAAGGTAAATTCCATTCTTCGTCATACGACTTATAAATATAGTCGAGAAAGCAGAATTCTCAAGGACTCTTAATCTGGAAGCAATCCATTTATCACCGTCGAACTACATAACTTTAATCATTCAATATCGTCATTCCTTATACTTCTTCACTTCGAAATAATATCACTAAACGATAATATCCAACGTATATGAATATGGCGAACGGACGACGATTGGAAGACCAGAAGATGGATATATTCCTAAAGATTAAACGTAGCCAGAGAACTAAGAACTATCGATAACATCGAACATCGATAAATGATATAGAAGCCATAGAAAAAAGAAGGGGGAAAAGAAATATAATCTGAAAAGAAAACTTCCCTCTATTGAATTTGAAAAATGCGAATTTAAAATTGACAATAAAATATAAATAAAAACGGGATTTATAAAATTTGAGGAAGAAAACAGAAAACAGCGACAAATGAGGACTAAAGCGTCGACACGATAACTCCCCATCCGCCACGCCATCAATTACCATAACACCACGTTAAAGAAAATGAGAAAGATTCCGTAACAAGATTTATACATCGAATCTAACAACGATTGATTGGAGATGCTAAACGAGAAACGACCGAAAACTAAATATATTGTTCTAAAGATCGTAAAACAAGAATGAGAAACAACGAAGACGCATCAGACCGAAAATCTACAAACCGAGAAGGTGTTTAAAACGATATTTAAAAAAATATAAAGGACAGTTCGTTACGATAGACTCAATGCTCAAGCTAATCAGAACGCCACTCCTCCTAAACAAAGATCCGGACGCCCCAGACGATTCGCGGAATTTGAAAAGATTAAAATCATTATTTACTTGTAACGGACCGATAAATTTATGAACAACAGGAGTTTGTTAAGGGGAGATACAACAGGAACTCTATATCAAATAAGATTAAATCCAGAAAAACTTAGAAATCAAATCGGACCGAACGACGCATCTAAGGGTAGCCCTGTTTGAAAGAATAAGGAATAAAGTTAGGTCGCAAATTTATGAACAACTGATCGCACGCCACCTCATCCGCCCGAGCTACGAAGGAGGAAAGAATTATAACGAAGACGATATTTAGAAGACGATATTAGGATGCAGCTCTTAAGATAGAGAATGATGAATCAGAATGACTATGAGAATAAGGTGACAGACAATATAGTATGATTTTAACAAATTTACTTAACCTCTTGAATGAGATTAATTATGATAACCACTCGGAGGGAATAAAGATAAGAGAAACAAGATAAGATATATAAGTTAATTATAATGTACACTTCAACGATTTCAATGAAGATTCCAGAAAATTGGTATTAAGTATGCGAGAGTTTAGCAATAGTATGTAATTGAGACTAAGTTAAGGATTAATATGTATAATCATTAATAATAATAATCCATATGATAATAATAAATAATAATAATAATATATAGATATTCGACCGAAGCGAGCTCTGAGAGGAAAGTCCGACGCTCTTAACCTTTGAACCTCCAGGATGGCTGGTAAGCCCCCTAGCTTTTAATGAGTTTTTTGCGGACTTATGGAACACCGCTTTTCTGGGAATTGGCCAGATTTTTCTTCATGGAAAGTTAGATGAAGTATTTTCTGTTGTGTCTTTTTATAGAAACTTTTGACACAATTTGTTGAATGTTACTTTATGATATGTTTAAATTTTTAAAATCTTTTTGGGCTATTACATCTTTTATAATAATAATAATAAAATAATAATAATAATATATAAAATCAATACATAAATGAATAATAATAATAATAATAATAATAATAATAATAATAATAAATAATATATAATAATATAATAATAATAATAATAATATATAATAATAATATATTATTATTATTATTAATAATTTTTATCGGTGAAATGATAAAAAATTAGAGCAACTACTGGAAATAAGCATGTAGACATAAGACCGAAAGAAGTCAAACTAGTACATTGGAACAGTGCAGGATTCTTAATAAAAGCAAAATGAAAAAGTTCGCCAAACACGAATGTGTGAAACCGCCTTTAACTAAGACAAAAACCTTTGTCTCATAATTGCATGAGTGTATTGATATTTTAATTGTAGAATGTGTATTTGTGTGCCCGTGTAGTCATACACTTTGTTAAATTTCACGCCATTATTTGGTTAATTAAGTACTAGTATGCAATTATTATTGCACGACAGAAATGAAGTTTTAATTTTTCTTCTCTCGCTATTCAATTCTCTTTGAGAAATTCGACACCAATTAATTGCGCCAATTGTTAAACAAAAAAAATATGTGAAATTGAAAATATATATTACTGAGAACATAAAACATTCCGTCTTTCTTCTTAAATTAATTGCCATTCTAATTATATATATATACTATATATATATATATATATAAATAATATATATATATATGAATACTAATTCTGTACTCATCTGTTCTAGTATTAGTATATATACTAGTTGTATATATATAATATCTACTATATGATATCCTTCCTCGGGCAAATTCACCGGTTTTGCGAAAAATAAACAAGGGACATTAAGGCTGACTGATGCTCGAACACGCGACGCTGAAATTGTAAAATTAAAAAAAGGTTAGATAGATAGGATAGAGAGAGAGAGTGTTTCGCAGGTTTAGGTAGCAATTGGAAAGACTGAGCAATAGCAGTTAAGTCTTGGGACAGAGAGTTGGACGGAGAATAGGATGGGGTGAAAGGGATGAAGGGGAGATGGGAGATAGGGGGAAGGGGGGAGGGGTATGAGACGTCCAGAATACGAATCCAGAGCGACTCCTCAAAGAAGAACTCAACAAGACTGGAAATTCAGAGAGGTAATGTAAATCGTAATACAATAGTATTAGGGGGGGTAATGCAACAACAAACGTTCGACCGGCTAGAAAGATTGGAGAAAGTAAGTGAGAGTGGGAGAGTTAGCACATCTCAGCAGCTAGGTCCGTTATGTACTTAATGACACATACCACGAGAAATTGATCGGTAGAAATATTCCTGTGAACTTATTGCAACGATCACCCAATCTATATACCCTAGACCATTATTTATGGGGTCACCTGAAAACACTGGTTTGTTAGAAAGAACATAATATGGTCCTCCTAAGAAATATCATGAGAAAGAAAATATCAATAATATGAAAAACAGAAGAAGGTTAGAATTGTGTTTTCAAAAAAGGCATTATAGTTGTGTGAAAGTCCACAAGCGTACCCCCTTATAAAAACCTGCCATTCACTCCTCTTATGCACCTTTCATCGCGCCTCTGCCACACTCACATTCCTTTATATCAGACATTCCTTTGCTGACTCAATCCACTTTTTTTCGGTCTCCCAGCCTGTCGATTCCCATGCACACATGCACACTCACCACTATACATCCGCTTAACCATCCAACTATCATCCATCCGTTCCATATGATCAAAATATCTTAATACACTCATTTATTATCTCATTTGCTCCCTTCATCACACCATACAACTCTCTAACACGTTTTCTCCTCATTTTATCAAATCTTCCCAAAATTAACAAGCCCCGTCCCTTAAGAGTGCCCATCTGAACACGTCGTGCCTTAGATCTATACCACTTATTTCGCACCATATTTTCATTACTATACACACTAACACCGTTAGCAACATACCCTCATTTAAAATACTGGTTCATTCAAAATTTAATAAGTTTGTATTCACAAAGGATTTATTTCCACCAACCACCTTTATACCATTCACAACTCTAATACTACACTCTAGACTATACATCATCCGTTCCCTTTTAA
>JABUQX010069084.1:0-10000 GCA_015478945.1 Trachelipus rathkii
GGGGAAAGCTTCGGAGGTAATTTAGGTGGAAGTTTAGGTGTTAATTCAGGAGGAATGTCTCTTGATTAAAGGCAGTGTAGGAGGAATATCTCGTAACTGTAAACAGGTAAGCAGGAGGACATTTCCTGACTTAAGAGTAAGGCAGGAGGAATGGTCTCTTGACTTAAATAGGTAAGGCAGAGGTAAATTCTTACTCTGGCACACATCCAAGGGAAATGCCTAAAATATGTCAGAAACAGATCTAGAACGTACATTCATTGGGATTGGGTGTCCAGGAGATAGAGTTGGGATCAACTGAATGGAAAGAGGGTGATTCAGGATTAATAGGAGGAGGAGGTGACACTCGTCTCGCCATGACTGCGAAGTCTCATAGGAGAATTGGCACTGGAGGACCTTCTAAAATGTGGATGGGACGGTAGGAGATCTATTCGTCGTATCATCCTTAAAAAAGTTTCTCAGGAGAGGAAGGAGAGAGATTGGATATTAGGATTCATCATAATATCTAATAGGGCTTCTAATACCTTGTTGTTGGTCTGGGGAAGAAGGAGGACCACTACTATGAGTAGAAGAACGCCTAGAAAGAAGAGGAGAGCTATGCATAGAGCTCTGACCAGACAAATTAGCGTTTGAGAGAAGGAGAAGAAAGCCTGCAGGTGAAGCCCTATATGAAATATTCTTTCGCTTAAAGAAATCGAGTTATATATGGATTTAAACTTCCATTAGGATCTTTGCCAAAGATGAGTCAGATGGAACTCTTTGGGTTGTTTGTTGATGAGGGAGTATGATAAACTTGTCTTGGAGAAGACTGTACCGACGGAGGTAATGAAGATTCCGGGGAAATAGGTGTAACATTTCTTTGATGTTGCTGTCCTCGGTATTGTTGTTGTTGTACAGGCGATAGCCGTTGTGGTACTGGCGATAACTGTTGTGGCACCTGGTGTTGTTGCTGAACTTGGAGTTGTTGTTGCAATGGTTGGTGTTGCTGAACTCTGAGTTGTTTGTTGTTGCACCTTGCATGTCGTGGGCTGAGAATCGGTTGTGTAACAGCTTGTACAGGGGTGGTGCCAAGCGTATATTGCATGATCAGTTACTCATCATCATCATCGTCCTGTTCTGAATGAGTACAGAAGAAAGCGGCCCCCTCCACGAGGACGAAGGCGTCTACCAGGCGGAGGTTGGGGAGGCGGCTGGCGAAAACCACGCTGGACATTCGGGGGCAATGGAGGATTCCTTATAGGATCATAGGATTGCCAACTGGACGAGAGATTATTGTCCATGGTTTTAACAAGTGGCATGGGGAGAATTTTTAAATTGTCCACATGAGATTCAAATTCCTTATTTGTAACGAGACATCGTAAAAGATATTTGTTAAATTTAAGGACATTAACAACTAAATAAGGACCGACCCATTTCTTGAACAGTTTCGGAGATAAATGGGGAGGTTTTACAGCAAGTAGATAAACGTAATCGCCAACGCGTATAGGACGTATAGGAGCCTTGGAGTGTTGTTGTTGAGCGATTCTAAATGTTTCCTTTTCTAATTTTTGACGGGCCAATTCGCGGATAGCAGCAGCTCTTTCAGCCATTTCCGCGTTAAAATCATATAAATGATCTTTAAGAGGTTGTGGCTTGTTAACGAAGGGGAAAACATAATAAGGAAGATCATATGGTAATCGACGAACATAAAAATGGACTAGAAAGTGTGGAGTATTACCTATAGAAGAGTTATAAGTAGAATTTAAAGAAATTTGCGCAAAAGCAATGTATTTTCCCCAATCGTCGTGCTGCGTGGAAACAAAATGACGCAAGTAATCCTCAATACGTCTATTTTCTCTTTCCACAAGACTGTTGCTTTGAGGATGTCTGACGGCGATTGTGTGATTTTTAATATTCCATGTTTTGCAAACTTCTTTGAAAAACTCTGACGTGAACTCCGCAGCTCGGTCTGTTATAAGGATTTCCGGAACGGAATGATGCTGTATGACCCTATTTAGGAGTGTTTCTGCAACTACTTTACCATCTCTAGATGCTACAGGGCATAATTCGCAGTAGCGAGTAAGTGCATCCTTAAATACTAGAATGTACTTAGCGCCTGTAATTTTACATTTAGGAAGAGGACCTATAGTATCTAAATGAACTCTAGAAAAGGGATAGAAAGGTAAAGGATAGGAGTTGATAGCAACTGGATGAGGTTTGGAACCCTTAACTTCAAGACAAGAAGTACATTGTTTACAGAAGAAAGAAACAAAAGTAGCTATGCGAGGGAAGGTATATTTTTCCCTTATACGATATTCAGTGCGTTCAGCACCCGGATGACCTGCAGAAAGGGTATTATGATTCAAAAATATTACAGTATATATGAGAGAATCTGGAACTTCCAGCAGATATTTGTTTTTAGGAGAAACCCAATAAAGTAAACCTTTAACTATAAGATGTGGGAGACAACTGTCCGGGTTAGGAGAATTCTCAATATTGTTGATAATTTCCGCTAATCTAGGACATGTACGCTGTTCCTGGAAAACAACATCATCTGTAAAGGTGTATACTCTAGTGTCAGAAAAAGTTATAGGAACAGGATTATGAACTAGAGCTATAGAAGGGTCTTCGGGAGGATCCTGAAATTCTTTAAAACGTATGGCAGAAGTTTTGTTGTCAGGATCGTCTTCATTAGAAGAAGAAAGGTGTCCAGTGTCAGGAACTGGATGACGACTGAGATAGTCTGGAATTATGTTCAGTTTACCCTCAATATGTACTATTTCTGGGTTGAAAGACTGAATTTTGAGATTCCACCTTTCTAGACGACCAGCTAATTGTTTGTGTCTAAAAAGGTGTACTAGAGCGGAATGATCCGTATAAATTTTAAGTGGATAACCAAATATTATAGTCCTAAATTTGGTTAAAGCGTGCACTATAGCCAACGCTTCTTTTTCAGTCGTACTATAGTTGATTTCAGCCTTACTTAGCATTTTAGAAGTGAAAGCTAGAGGTTTTTCCTTTCCATTCTCATCTAACTGAGCTAATACAGCGCCTATACCGAAATCAGAAGCATCAGTGCTTAAAATGAACGGTTTAGAGTAATCTGGGAAAGAAAGTGCTGGGTCTAAAAGTAAAAATTTCTCTCAAAGAGTCAATAAGCAGGATTGTGCAATCAATTTTCCAAGAAAAAAGGAATATTCTTCTTTTAGCGACAGGTAAGAGGCCTGCAAAGAAGAATAGCTGGGTTCAAATGTGGCGAAAATAATTCTAAGAAAACCGAGTTGAACGGACACTCAGACCACATTCTGAGGAATCTTAACATCTTTAAGAGCTTCCAATTTAACCGGATCAGGGGATAGCCCTTTTCACTGATTTTAAAACCTAAGAAAGTGACACTACTTTAAAGAAAGAACACTTTTCAAGCTTTATTTTGAGGGGTGAGCGTTTGTTAAAGCATTAAAAAACCTTTGTAAGATGTGTATAATGTGAAGAAATGTCTTTACTAAAAATAAGAATATCGTCAATAAAAAGTAGACAAACGACGCCTAGCAAGCCGGAGAGTGCCATTTCCATTGTACGACTGAAAATGGACGGTGAGTTCCGGGTTCCTTGAGGCATGATCCTAAATTGCCAATGGCCTCTAGTAGTAGAGAAAGCAGTGTATGGACGAGACGTTGGTTCGCATTCTAAGTGTGAAAACCCCGAGAGTAAATCAATTGTGGAAAACACGCGTGCTGACCCTATAAGGGACAAGGATTCAGCAATATTAGGCAGCGGATACCTGTCCGGAACTGTGGATGAATTCAACTTCCGGTAATCCACCACTACTCTCATTTTTCCTCCGCTCTTTTTAGGAATTAAAAGCAAAGGGGAATTATTAGGAGAAATACTAGAGGTCATGTATCCCTTTCCAAACTGTCTTTCTACCCATTCGTCTATGGCTTCCATGTACTTATGGGGTAATTTATATGGACGGGTAACACATAGTCCGGGGACTGCCCCCATGAGTTTATTAGAAAATTTGTTTTAAAAGGCAGACCCCTACCGGGTCATCTAGCTCAAAGCAATAGTTGTTTCTATTTTTAACTAAGAAAGAAAGCATGTCCTCAAGTCGTGAACGGATTATTTAAAAACATATTTGTTTGAATCCTTACTGGATTCCAGAGAGTAAAAATTTCTTCTGTAAAACTTCCCGGATTGAGCATTCGGAAAGACCCTTAGAAGACAGTGAAGTGTTAATGTCGTATGGTCTGTTTTTTGTAAAAAAGTGGAGAAGTCTGTAGTACAAGTAGCAGTGATGTCAAAGCTAACCAGTAATCTGCACCTAAATTTTACTAGTCTAATAAAAATATTGCCCTTTTGGGAGATAAGAAATATTTGTTTCCAAAGAAAAGTGTGCCTGTGGAAAGATAATCACTTTGCTATCGGTAACTGAGTGCTAAGTTCTTCCGGAGGAGAAAGCACAATGTTGGACTGTCCTTACAGGGAGAATAATACTTGGAGTGAAGGTAATATCTCTAAGTCCGATGAAGTATACACATTATATGAAAGAGAGTCGTCTATGACAACATTCAAGCTTTCTGTAATTGTGTCCGAGTAAGGTATCTGCATCTGGTGCGACGAGGAAGAAGAATTTAATTTCTAACTGCGTTTTACTTCAAGTAATCCGCGATCTGGTCGGCGGTGTGGACGAGATAAGGAAGGGTGAGATATTGTTATTACCTACCTTAGTAAAGAATTTAGGAAGGGTATTAAAAAAGAATTAGAAGGATAATGAGTAGATTCAGAAGGGTGTTTAAAAGCGTATCCATAATTGTGTACTGGAGCCTTACTTACCTCATTTTGGAGAAAGTGTACTCGCTTACTATTATTGTACTGTCTAAACAATTTCTTCTGATGCTGTACTACTTCTTCAGCAGTTAAACCTTTTTCCATATTATCTATATTATCCATTTCATCCGAAAGGGATGAATAATAATTAGTATGTTCCAAGGTAGGAACGACAGAACGACACCGACTCCCTGGAGAGTTATACTGCTCTTTATTTATAATCATTGATGTCTGAGAAGAATCCGACCTAGGATTAGGATAGCTTGTGACAGGACGCTCAATTAAATTAAGAGGCAATGGTGGTGCTCCTATACAAGGTGACACCTTGGTGGTTCTATTAGGCATGCAAACGTTGTGATTAACACTGTTATAATTTACACTCCGAGGATGGGGTCCTGGAGGTATTGGCACTGCGGTGCTCATGTTTAACTTACCTTCTGGTGCATTAAATTGAGACTTATTAGCATTGTATGAAGACTGCATTGGTGTGCACCGACCTAAATTGGCACGTGGTGATGTACAATGCACTTGTTGAGCTTCTACACTAGGGTGCACTGCGGTGCAGTGTGCCGCAATGGGCCGCACTCAGGCGCAATGCAAATTTTGAGCTTTAACACTAGTGTGCACTGCGGTGCAGGAGCCTTTACACTAGGGTGCACTGGGGTGCAATGCAAATTTTGATCTTTAACATTAGTGTGCACTGAGGTGCAATGTGTTGCAGTGGAGTGCACTGAAGTGCAAGGTGCTGCAAGGTGGTGCACCGTGTTGGAGCAAGGTGATACCCTGCGGTGCAAGGTGCTGCAGGGTGCTGCACTGCGCTGCAAAGTGTTGCAAGGTGCTGCACTGCGCTGCACTGCGGTGCCGCAAGGTGCCGCACTGCCCTGCAAGGTGTTGCAAGGTGCCGCACTGCCCTGCAAGGTGTTGCAAGGTGCCGCACTGCCCTGCAAGGTTCTGCAAGGTGCTGCACTGCCCTGCAAGGTTAAATCTCCCATATACGGAGCAGGAGTGGTCAAGCAGCCTCCATTTGAAGAGGAGCGATATTTATTAGTCAAGCAGCCTCCTGCAGAGGAGCGATACAAGTTATTCAAGCAGCCTCCATTAGAGGAGGAGCGATACGGGTTAGTCAAGCAGCCTCTATCAGAGGAGCGATACAGGGGAAAAGTAGAGCGAGTTCCGGTACCGACGGAGGCTCTAAAATCCGGATGGCGGTTCTCTATGTCCTTTCGTTGAGACGTAGATTCAAGAACTTGACTATAAGTCCTATCAGTACCTTGTAGTATACCCTTTTGATACGGATAACTTTGGAGATTGTTTAAAGAAAGAGGAGCATCCTTCGTGCTCTTGTACCCTTTTCTTATTAATTTTAACGGAATCTCTTTAGTTTCACCATTAGTATCTACAAAATATACACTATCTCTTCTTATATTTATCAGAAGAGGCAAAATTTTTAAAGAGTCGGTCCCTATTAACATATCTAAAGGAAACGACGTAGAGTTAGGGACGACGTAAAAGTTGCATTTAAAAGCTTTACCACCAATTATAACTTGCAATTCAGTTCTTCCTTGTATTACTAATTCCTGTCCAGATATGGACCGTAATGAAACATCAGGCTTATGTAAAACAGGATTATCTGCAGATTCGGTCTTTTTACAAAATCTACGGAAAAGACTCTCCTTTATTATCGAGCGTGAGGCTCCACTATCTAAGAGCGCTGACGTTTCAATCCTATGACTGAAATTGTGAGTAAGTTGAAGAGGAAGACCATATAAAACACCAGGTTTCATATGATTAGAAGTTGCGAGTATGTATGATGGTGGTAAAGAAGAAGGAGTGTCTTCCATTAGAAAAGACATAGGGAAATCTATAGAATTTATACTCTCGACTCCGAGAGGGGTAGGGCAGTTATGAACGGGAGTCTGACTCATAACGCCCCTTGAAAATTTGGATTAATATAATTTTTATTGGGTGTATAATAAGTTTGAACTTGTTCATTAGTATAAGGAGTGTAATTCTCAATAGGAGACGACAATGGTCTCTGAGAGAAAAGAGTAAAGCATCAGATTTCGATCACATAGGTCCTACATGCGGATGCATGTGTAGGCCGGAGCCATGCACAGGAGCGGAAGAAGAACGCACTAAAGCCCACGGATCTGCAGATCCCTATTCGATGATGGGTGTAATATAATAATAATTTTTTAAGAATATAATAAAAAAAAACATTATCACAATTATTATTACACTTAGGACGAATTACATTTACATTTACTGAAGTATGTAAAGACTTAAGAGTAGGACATGGCACACACAATTGACGAGACAAATGATAAGAATGAGGGACAAGTACACCAATAGGAGGAGTTATATTACTTTTAATGGACGAGACAATTGAGGAAGAGGGATTAGCAAGAGGAGGAATGGAGGGAGTAGTCTCTGACTTCTCAAATTTTTTCTCTCTCTGTACTTGGCCTTTTCTCATTGACTTCTCCTTAATAAATTTAATTCTCCTCAAAGCCATTGGGTGTGAATAATCCCAAGTAGTTCCACGGCAGGCAAGTTGGCTCCCGCGCGAGTGATAATCCATACAATAACTACAGAATTCTCTGAATATACATTCTCTCTCATTATGGCCATATCTTTCACACTTATGACATTTAGGCATGTGTACTCCAGTAGCCAGGGAATTCATATCGGCACCCCCTCTGCAGGGAATATTTAACATACTGGAAGCCCTTGATAGATAAAATTCAGCACTTTTAATTTGTGAAAGTGAGACACTATTATGATTAAGGATTCCTTGAATATTAGCTATTAACGAATGAATGTGTTCTATTCTATGATTAACCTTACTAAGGGAATACTGTGAATCTTGACTGGTAAGTCCATTAGTGTCTGTAATATTTGTACTTGAAAGCAAAGGGTAAGACAAGGGAACTTGTACAGGGCGAGGGCCGACATGAGTTTCCCCACTACTTATGTATACTCCTTCATGAGTATATGGTGGTGATCCTTCCTTGATTAGGGAATTGTCACTATGAATTGTATCACACGGCAGTATCCCTCCCCTACTACTATATGGACCTGGGTCATAAGACAGGCTTGTATAGTGTCGGGAAGGTATGCAAGGCATTTCTACATAGCTTTGGGGACTCTGGCCTTGCATTAGACTGCGTTGGGGCATGGCAGCATAATAGGGTGCATTACTACCATACATAGAACTTGCTGAAATTGCCCCTTGCGGCCCCGAAACATGTGTATAGGCATGGGCTCCCATGTAAACCATCGGTGTCGGGTTGCTAGAGACATGGGCATGAGCCACAGTTGACATCTCCATACTACTGGACATGTAAGTATCTCCAACTGGACCTGTTACTTCACTAGGGTACATAGGGGCTCCAGTTGGGTTCATTTCTACTTGAAATTTTAGGTGCCGGGGCAAGGCTGGCACCTTGTATCGTCTCGCTACTACTTAGCGGCGTGATATTTACTTATTATACCCTTCCCTTAAGCATTCCCACCCCTAAAAGACCCTTAAAATTAGCAAGAATTTGCAGATAAGAGAATTCCTTGCACTCTGAGTTAGTGTCAAGAGTGTTGGAAAGATCATTTTGAGGGGTTGACCTTTTATAAGTACCAGTTGCATGCTGTACCTTAATTTTAGTAGCTTTAGGAATGACTGAAATGGAAAGGACAGGGTATGAAAGAAGAAAAATATCAGTTAAACAGTAGGGCAGTAGTAGTAGTAGTAGTAAGTACAGTAATAGTAATAGTAGTCATAGGGGTAATGATTCTCCTATTCTATTTATTATTATAGAAAAATTCTATAAAAACTGTATAATGGTAATCTTACTCTGGAAGGTATCTCTTGAAATGACAGCAGGAATTTATGGGTTACTACTAAGGAGTGAGTTCGTCTTCCTTCAGTAGGTAGTCCTTCTGCAACAATTCCGCGCACTACTACCAACACTCGTACTGCTGAAACAATATTATATATATATATATACCGGTATAGGTATATATATATATATAATATATATAATTATATATATATATATTATATATATATATATATATACTATTATATATAATTAATATATATAATATATATATATAACTATATACGTATTATTATATTATATATATAACTATATATATATATATATATAATTTTATTAAAAGGAAATAACGCTTGAACTCTGTAATATAATATATATATATATATATAATATATATATACGTATAGATATATATATATAATCATAATATATATAATATATATATATATACTTGAACTATATATATATATATAATATATATTTATATATATATTAAAGTTCAATGCCTTTTTAATTTGCAAGCTTGTAAGTATTCGAACAAAACAAAAGGAATGCTGATGGTACAATTATTGGAGTTCAATTTTTTTCGTCGTCATCATTTATTTCCTTGCATAAAATGTGTTGTTGAATTGTTGACTATTAAATAGACAACACTTATTGTTGGTTGCTCCGTTTGTTGGTTGGTCGACCAACAATGTAGGTTTCTTCATTTAGAATCGACCTAACAATTTCTTGACCAAACAAATTTTTAACACAAACAAGTTGACTAATTCTTTAATTATTAACCAATTATTATTATTATTATTATTATTATTATTATTTTATTTTCAATATAAAACAACAACAAAAAGAACAAAATTAATAACTTTAAAAATTAGTAGCTATTCGTTACGTAACTTGTGTTTAATACGTCATGCATCCGTGACGTGATTGAGATTTAAGACGTCATACATTCGTGACGAGATTGAGAGGGAAAGATGATCTGATTATTGTGACATCATCCAAGAAGACTTCAATTTTCTTTCGTCATGGATCAGTAGACCAATAAGCATCTATCACTGGGGCGTTGCAATGACTTTCAGTGGTAATGACTGTTCACGCCTTTTGAGATGTAGCGTCAACCAATGGGTGAGATGGGTGACTCTTCCCACACACACACACAACCCCTTCGGCTCAGTATTCAGAATTTATATAATATATATATATATATAATATATACTATAATTATATATAAATTATATATATATATATTATAGAATATTACTATATAATAATATATATAATATATTATATATATATATATAATATATATAGTACCTCTCAAGGATTGTTAAACTCAATTTGATTATGTTATAGACTTT